>JANSTX010055391.1:0-10225 GCA_027564355.1 Penthetria funebris
TGTATACTGGCAAGTAAAATATAATAGTTAATATGCGAGATTATAGTCATACTCGTAAAACTAATTTTGTGCTTTTTATAGCTTAATTATTATAATTGCTTATTTAAATATACAAAGCTATAAACATTTTCGATCTTCTATTCAAATTGACTACATTTGATTATTTGATATTTGTTTTGATTCCTAAAAAACATACAGCTATGTCGACATTCCAGTATACTCTTCAACAACAAACACCGAAACACTCACATTGAGGACATTTCGTTGACGGGAATATCTTTAACTCTATCCCAAAATTCAAATTAAATATCCACAAATCACTTACCCCTGTACTAAATAATCTATTAACAAATCATAACAGTTAGTTTTAAAAGATATGCTTTAATTTATTAAAATTTATTGTGGCGTTGATCGTTTGCATCAGATTTTAATGTACACTTTTATCTATAATTATGTAAATACATTAAACACGTTAGTAAATAACGTATTAACAAATTATAACAGTTACATAGTTTCCGGTATAAATAGTTTCTTTTTTAAGGTATGCATTAATTCATTCAAATTTAATGCATTTGCCAATTTTGCAGCAGATATTATTGAAATACAGCGAACACGATAACTGTACTAAATAACCCAATAACAAATTATAACAGTTGCATATTTTCTAATATAAATTTATTAAGATGATAAGCTATCTGCAGTAATTTTAGGTTTGTGTATAGATGAAATATAAAAAGTTTATTAACTGCAAACATCATATTTAGTTCAATCGAACGGATTACAGAAAAAAAGCTTTTCATTTATTGAAATTAAATGCATGCGGGATGACACATCTTCTTCTCTGCGTATTATCTTTTAAAACAGATGAATGAATTAATAATAAAATGAAAATCTAAAATAGAAATAATTTATATGGGTGGAGTGTACACTTCTCAATAATATACAGAATATAGACATAAAATAAAGAACTTAAGATGGGTTAATGTAAACAAATGAAAATTTAATGATTATTGTATGGAAGCAAATTCTTTGAAACAATAAAAGAAATGGTAAAGAGGAATAAATAAATAATTCACATAAAGTTCTTTATATACGGTTATTCGAGTATACTCCCACATTACTATATATTACTAAAACCACAGATATCTCAGTAATAAATTGTATAATTTATAATGATCATATCTAAATTATTGATTTTTATTCTCAAAAAAAAAAAAAAAACTACCAACGTAAACGAAATGTTGTTGAGGAAAATGTCGACAGATGGCGATAAGAAATTAACTAATATGCGGAAGTGTTATCAGCGTGTTCATGTATTTTTTATTTTTATAAATTCTTCGTTATGTTGGGGTTCAGTATTTTTATTTTTTTAAAATGAGAAAATCGTTTTTTATTTTAATATTTTTCATTTTTATGCTAAACGTATAATATTATAGACATATATAATAATTATATGCAAAGCACGCATATTTTGCATATAAATGAACCTACTCGTTGGTAAATAAGTTTTAAATGATTTTTTTTTGCTAAAATTGGGACTTTAATATAACGTATTTTATTCAAAGTATTGTGCATCTTTGTGGCACCATAGAATTTCACATTGTTGAAAAAACATCACATCTTTTGAGACAATATTCACAAAATGATCAATTTTTGGGCATACTCATAGGAACATGATTTATCGTACGATACAGGTGGTAATCAAAAAGAGCAATGTCTACGCCTTTTCACGTCTTTCGATTTCAGTTCTTAATTGTATGGCATATCCTTGCTTTTACATTATTCTCATTACTCATATACCGCTTGTCATAGTAATCTCGATGTTTCTGAAAGTTCTTCTGGCATTTGACACGAGTATTGATGAAATATTGCCTTCCTTCACATCCCATTCTGTCAAAATCACTACTTTTGAACCAGTATGGCACAAAAATCAATATATTCAGAGCTCAAAAAACCTATGCCGTTTACATTTCGACAAAATGACACAAACTGAAAGCTAAAGCATAATTATGACGCTTTAACATAGATGGTGGTCAAAATATAAAGTGCTACGATTTAACGCTAGTAACGCCCTCTCTTGCAAACTCTTATATATGTTATTATATTGTAAGTTTCAGTAGATATATTTTTCTGGTAAACTGTTGTTTTAAAGCATTAAAATTATAAATTAAGATCTGCCTTAGAATACACAATACACAAAATATATACAAATACATTATACTTTATTTTGAATATGAGATGATATGGTTTATTATCTATCCAATTCACATACATGAATTTTATATGATATAATTGAAAATCAAATTAAAACATCAGAATGAATATTACAAATTTGCATAAATTTATCTCAATAATATACAGAATTTATCTATAGTTATAAAAAAAAGTAAAGCCGTTTGCTATAAAAATTTTACTGATATCTGCATGCTATAAATAGAATCTTGATATTTATACGGTTGCATAATTTATTTACCGTATATATCGTAATTAGGTGAATAATCAGTACACCAATAATATGAACTTTTTTTTAAACATTCTCTGATACATCATCTTTGCAGATCTCAAACTTTCAATAGATCATAAGTTATATTTAGTAGTTTAGGGATTTTTTTAGGAAAAAAAATCCAAAAAATTGTGAACATTATGATTCTTTTTAAATTTTGAACAAAAATCTAAATATTTACAGGATCAATAATATATTTTTTTCTTTGATTTTATAAAGCTTCGTAAAGCATTCTAATGATCTTTCAAAGAAGTATTAAAGTCTTTGGAAGGGATCGACGCTTTAGAATTTTCTTGCTTAACCAAATAATGACCGCATTACGGCTACTATTTTATGAAATTGTAAAATGTAAATCAAGAATGACCTATAATTTAGCTGACAAATCTTAAATATATTCTAAAAATTCAAATTGATCACAACCATTTTATATGTCACAAGTTCTAATTCTGTGGTTTGACACAAAATTACGTGGTGTGATTGATAATGAAGTTAAAAATGTAAGAGCACGGATGGTATCAACAAAAACGATTATTTTTTTTTTCCAAATCGGGCATTATTTAAAATGTAAATGCAAAATTACAGGCAGATATGGCAATTCGTTTTTCGTTTTGTTTTTACAGCTATTAAAAGCATACTATTTTTGTGTCATTTGTTATAATGGAAAAAAGCAATTTCGAATTATTTATGTTGACATTGCATTTATGCAACTAAATCAGAAAAAGTATTGATAACTAGAACAAGTTTGTAAAAAAAAAAATGAGGAAAAAGGATCTATAAAAGTATAGAATGACATTTTAGCAAATATTTGTATAACTGCATAAATCACTCAGAAACTTATACTCTGTTGGTAAGATATTCCTTTTAACTAGTATGTGTTCTTAGCTAAACTATTATATATAGGGATTGACATATTATTTACTACTATTATATATAGGGATTGACGTATAAACATGAAATGAATAACCTACACGTAACTCGGATAAAAGTCATAATTAATTGAACAGTTTTTGTAATTTATAGTTTATATTTTTTGTTCAAAATTAAGTTTGTACGTCATAAATTTTTTCTTATAGCAACTTGAGCTATGTAGGTTAATACAAGGATTAATATGTTCAATAAATATATTTAGATATTACACATCAAATGCTAACTAGGAACATCTTTAGGCAAATATTTAATGGTTAGAAGCGATATGGCTGCAATTTTGTTGGTGGTAAATTAAGATACGTTGCTTTTTAATGTGAATGGGACTTAAGACTTCAGTTTTCAAGTGATAAATTAAAATACAATGATTAATTTTCCATGTATAATAAATGCTAAATAATGAATACTAGTAATTCGAAATTGAAATTTTGAAAAAGTTTTATTAGATTTTTAGCGAGAAGTTTTCTAAAGCTTCTCAAGTAAATTAAAAAATGTATGTAAAGTTCATATTAATAAATATTTCGAAATCAAAATTTCGAAAAAGTTTTATTAGATTTTCAGCGGCAATTTTTCTAAAGCTTTTTTATCCTTCTCAACTAACTTCAAAAACATATGTTAAATTCATATTAATAAATATTTCGAAATTGTAATTTCAAAAGTGTTTTTTTTAGATTTTCAGCGGAAAATTTTTTAAAAAATAATGAACATTTTCATAAATTATACGATTTATATAATATTATATATCATCATGGTTACTACTGGTACTAGTACTATTTTATGAAAGGAGTGAAGGCAGTTTGATAATAGGCTACACATTCTAGAAATGGTGAACACCTCCTCTTGGTATACTCGTAATTATACAGTCACGTAATTTATATGTAACTAATGGTCTAATTTAATATACTCGTACTTGTATAATATAAAACCAATGGAATAAATCACCCACCATCACAATTATATGCAATTTTGAGATAAACTTATTAAAATTTGAAAGCTATGCCTATATTTTATCATACGTTACATAGTCAATTTTACGAAAACATATAGAAGGTACTTTCTCATACATATATAACATTACAATTAACCAATAATAATTGAATCTATAATTTAGCTTTTATAATGGTATTCATATATAAATTAGGACAATACAAGTATATACACATTTTGAAAACAATACAAAGAGATTTAATTAAAAGGATAACCACAAATGATGATGAATTCTGTAAATAATCTTTAGGGCCACAATCAATCAATTGCAGTACAATAAAACCCCACCATAAAACTTAGATAAAATGATGTTAAAAACAAAAACCAATTAACAACCAGAGTGTGAAGGGTATTTGTGACGCAAACTAAATAATATATGACATAATATTATTTTTATGACAATAATAAACATGGAAAAATTCGTTTTTTTTTGGTAGAATTAAAGATGCTTCTTTACGCCAATGTTTTTTTTTTTTTATATATGTCGATACTTATCTTTTACCACATTATGTAAATAAGCATAATACTATGTCAACGCAGCAACATTTTCTAAACATATACCATAAAGTAGAAAAAAAAACTGAACAAAGCTGCCTACATTAGCAAAGACACACCGGTTGCAATATGTGTAATAAATTGATTTTGTTATACTAAATATGCAAGAATTTGTCATAACATTAATCCATTAGCAGATTCATTGCATTGTTATAATCAAATTAACTGATTTTATACATAGATAATTTGTTTAAAATGGAATTATATTGGTATTTTAAAATTGTACTAATATCTGCAAGAATCATTTTATTACAGATTTTAGAACAGTTATGCGCTAGATACTAAATATTTTAAATAAATTAATTTATTTACGTATGAAGTGTATGTATCCAAATACTTGGGACTGTAAGAAATAAATGAATTTTTCAATGTATATATTTCACTTTTTAATAAATTGCGCCTCTGCCGATGTAGGCTGCTCTTTGTGCAGACATTTGAACTGTATACATTATAAAAGTTTGCACGATATTTCTGTCACCAGACACCCTTTTTAAAATAATTGGAAAACGGCAATACAAAAAAATCATTCCAATTGCAAAAGACACATCCAAAATTCCAATGTTTGTTTTCGGATATTTTGCATATTATGATATCTATTTATTTCAAATCGAACGTCGTTGGCAATGTCGTAATTTGTTCATAGTATATTTATAAATTGTTGCAATAGTATTGGAATGGTGAGGCTCATGGTAACTTGACGTTGGTAATATATTAGTGTGTGAAATAGATAGTAAAATACCATAAATGAACTGGAATTCACATATAATGTAGTTGAAGACCTGGTCGATCAAAAATAAAGTGAGAACGAACTGTCAGTAAAAAGGCAGGTACCAATGGCAAGATGTGGAGTGAAGTGAAGGTGTGGACTATAAATCGTAAACAATGACGATTGTTCGATAATGCCCTATCCCTATATACTATAGCCCGAAGTGAATTTTAAGATGATTATCTTGATGAAATCGAAATAAATTTCGTATTTAGTTTCGAAAATTATCAATTAACTAATTTTTGTTAAAACATTTTTATGGCTCTTCGTCCTATAACAAACTGTTTGATATACTCTTTTATGCACTAAACAATTTATTAGATCAATATGTGAAAAATGTTATTTATGTGTATATATTTTGCTGAACGTTCGATGTATTTGCTTGAAACATTTTTTGATTGGCAATGTATCAGCATTTATTCGATGCAGATATCCGATGCTATGTTTTAGTCACTGTACAATTTGTCAAATTTTGTATATTTTTGGCGAAACTGTTGGTCAATAAAAATTATTGTATACTTTTAACAATTTGGAAAAATAACTTTATTCTGAAAATGTTGTAAAGTTATTATATTGTCTAAAAGAAATGATACACAATGAAATTCAATTTTTATGAGCATATAAATAATTTATCGAAAAGGAAAATAAATTAGTAATGATATAGGAATTATAGGAATAAAAGGAAAGAAAAGTTTGTGTATATATACTTTCCAAATGGGAAAATAAATATAAATAGATTACGAGTATATGCCATCATAATAAATTTATAGTTTTCCTTTTCCACTGACGGCGGGGTCGACAATATGAGCCTTATGAGTATATTTTAACTTTTTCTTTGTTTTTTCTTGTGTTTATTTTTGGTTTTTAGTATGCTATATAAAGTGAGGAAAAGATATAAACATAAGCCATTAAAATTTTATGTGATTTTATAGTATTTTTTTTTTAAATTTCATTTTGCAAATAAATAATAAATCTCTATGTAAATACCACCATATACACTCACAATTTACGTATATTTGAATAGACAATTCATTACTTTGAAAGACATAAATTATTTTTTTTATTCCAGAATCTTCAATCTAATCATAATGTTGCTTAATGTATTGTTTATATTCGGGATATCTTATACAATATTTACAATTTACTTAATAATTTATTAAGAATTCTGTATACATTTCTTCCCTCCCATATAAGTTAAACTTGCACCGACACCTCGTTCAACTCTGTCAATCCACAGGATCCATTACTCAAAGTGCTACCAATTAAAAATGCTGTAGTTTTGCCAATTGTGAATAATTTTATTTAGTGCTTTTGTAGACAATGTAGAAAATACATAAAATTTAATGACAAACATGTTTCTGTTCAATATGGCCACATTTGGTGCGGATGAAACTTTATGTTGTAAAAATTGTTGCGTCAAATGAGCTGCTGATTCGTGTTTAAATATCAAACGATTGTAACCAAATTGTTTGTATATGACCAAGGAATCAACACATCATTTAGCACCGTTTATTGGTATAGTTGCTCGTTCTCATTAACTCCATGGTGAATAAACACGATCGAACAGTAATCATTTGTAGTTGTAGCAGTTCAAAAATAGTACAAAAACAACTGCAACCTGTCGCTGGACTAGCTCTTCAACCGTACATGTTTGTTTATATATTGTTCATCTGTTTAGCCACTGTCGTAGATTTTTTTTTAATTCGTGTACTAACTTTGAACCTATTTCTGATGATGTTCGGAATGGCCAGCATTTATCCAGACAGGAGCCGAAAATTTCAAGGTTAGAATTTCGAGAGCCACATTGAGACAAATATTTTAATATTTAAATAGAAAATTTGGGGTTATGGGATCGGTTTTTAAAAGACCGACAATACCTATTTATATTTTTTCATGTACCTCATTTGAAAATAAAGCATAATGGTTTTCCCTCGGGTTTTCCATGACGACCAATGAATGCATAAATGCATAATCTTCTTCCCATTCACATCTGAAGTTTCGATTTTCATTTTCACTTTTTAACGTCACACTGATAAAATAATGAGTATCTATAAAATCTAAATGTTTCGTAAATCCTAAAAAAATTGCTTTAATGCTTAACTATTATAAAATGATAGCTTAGTAGGACAATTGTAATTAGAGATGTTCAAAAAGTAATTATTCGGTATTGTTGAACTGAAATTCGGTAACGAATACTTATTTTTAAAATTATTTAGTAGTAATCAATATACATTCATACCGCACCCAAAATTGGACACTTTGACAGTCGTGAAATTGGAGTTGGAGGTGGAAGTGTTAATTTTCGATTTTCGCAATTAAGAAATTGTTTGTTAACAACATTTTTATTGGCTTTGAGAGCGTCGCATTGTAGGACAATTTGACAACACTTTCAGTGACGGACCCTGTAGTTGCGAACATTATGAAAAAATGACAAAAAAAAAGAAAATAAACAATTACCATATGTATCATTTTCCGGAAATAAAGTTGGATAGTTTCCAGTTGCTGTGCTTGTTTCAATATTTTCCTCAAAATATGTGGTATAAGTTGTAGTAAAAGATGTTATATTTTTTATAATCAATTGAAAAATGAATGGAATTAATAGATAACTTTTTGAACTTTTCATTTTAATTTTATTTAATTTATTTTTCTTTATAAAAATTTCACTATTGATTTTTCCTTTCTTTTAATTATTTGGTGTAATTATTAAAATTTAACACTATAATTTTCTTTAAATATTTTCTCTATCATTTTTATTAATTTTCATTTTGCTTTCCCTTTTTTTTTTTTTGCAATTATATTTTTACTCTATCTAAATAATTGAATGTGTTTTTTAATGTAAATTTTCTGAGATTAATGTAGGAAAATTTTAAAAATAAATTTTTATTTTTAAATCAAATTGAAAAGCAAACATTTCATCAAGAATAGAAAAACTATTATAAATGTTATTCAAACAATAATGAATTGAAGAAGAAAATTAGTTTGTAAAACATTTCTGATAATTGTCGATTGATAACACAAAATTTAATAAATTAGCCAAATCGATAAAAAAAAAAAACGAAAAAAAAATTATAGCAAAACACTTTTTCTAACTCTGAACTTATTTTGCATATCAAATTTAATGTAATTTCTAAATAACGCAAATTTTCCGATAATTATTTATTAAAATACCTTATCGGAAGAAAAATTTAGTATAATTAGAAAACTTTCCAATATTTTATTGTTTCATATATTGATAACAAATAAGTGCGAGTATTCGAAATTTTCAATAGTATTATTATGATAACAGAGAAGTAAGGTACAATACAGGATCCTCTTCTATGCGGCCTATTTTATTTTCAGACGTAGAATTTGGTATTCGAATCCAATGGACTATGTATATTATATTAATATATTCTTGATCGAGAGCCTCACTAATGAACCATTTCGTTGGCCTCTTAATGGCCAACCGAGCCTGTCTACATGTACTCTCATCAGTTCACCATATGTACATTGGAGGCTTGTTTATCTATCATATACTTTACCATTCCCTTTCCTAATGCAGCAAATGGTTCTGATCCTTGAAGACTTTTGGCCGCGCCCAGCCTTACCAAGGCATCCATTTTTTCATTACCACCGATTCCCGAATGGCCCTTCAATAAACATATTTGTCACCCTGTTTCGAGCGATACATTTTTTGAGCTTTGTAACGCTTTCTAAATCTAGAGTGGTGCAAAATTCCTCATGATACATGCATCTGATCACCGTCTGACTGTCCAGTGTCAGCAGAAAATTTCAATCCATCACCTGACCTACATATTCAGGTGATCCAATGCGTGAATCAAAGCCAGCACCTCCGTCTGATACACCGATGTGTTACAGCCGAGGCTAATTTGACATTCTAGGCCTAGGGCATCCGCAAAGACATATGCACCTGCTATGGCCTCATACATGAACACGTCAGCGAAGATCGTCACATGTCTCTGTCGTGTCTCTCACCTTATTTATACAATTAATAGGTATTTCTAAGTTCCAAATCTCTTTAGCCATGAGATCCAGAATCTTCCATAATGTTCATAAACGTTACCTTGGTGGTGCCACTGAGAGTTACTGCATAACCGATATGCCGTCGCAACCGTCGACTTCTTGCTACATCATCTGCATATCCCACAGTGTGTAAACCTTTTTCGTCAAGCCTATTGATTAGTTTGTTCACTGTGAGACGATAAAACAACGATCTGTGGACACCTACTCTGTGGATATCTACTTAATGGATTCAACTTTAGCGTAGTATTTCTCCAGGTAGTCCACCACTATCCTCTCTCTCCATAGTCTTCTCTACTGACAATTTGTTTCTAAAGAAACTGTTATATAGTCTCCAGGAAAGTGAGTTTCCAGTAGAACCTTGTTTGTATAATCCATCGTTTCCGTCATTTTTCCCTTTCTATTGCCGATGCGTCCAATTCTAGAAACGGGATCCTTTGAAACCATTTTCTGACACATCACAATGTATG
>JANSTX010055393.1:0-10223 GCA_027564355.1 Penthetria funebris
CTTGAAGGAGTAATCCGATTAAGCTTATACTCCCACACATTCTTTCAATTATAATATCAGTTATTTATGTAAAATTTGAAGATTTGAAGTCTGTATGTATGATACAAACAATTTTAATCTAAAAAATAAAAAAAGGACTAAAAAATTTGTATGGGAGGTACTTGAAGGAGTACTCAAATTTTCCTCATCTTCGAACTTAGCCTCACAAATCAGATAAAAGTAACACCTGCAAAATTTCATAGCGATATCTCAAAACGTTCTCAAGTTATCATGCGCACGGACGGACGGACGGACGGACAGACGGACGGACGGACGGACGGACAGACGGACAGACGGACAGACGGACAGACGGACGGATGGACGGACAGACGGACGGATGGACGGACAGACGGACGGATGGACGGACAGACGGACGGACGTGCTTAAATCAACTTTTTTTTCAATTATAAGCACTTCTGTGTAGTTTTTTATTTTCTAAGATGTTTATTTTTTGGCGTTACATGAACGGATGAACGGAATCGAATACAATAGACCCTTGGAACTTCGTTCCCAGGGCCTAAAAACATTAACGAAGACAATTTTATTCATTTTTTAAACTAGAAATGATATGTTGGATTGTTAGCAATTTCTAAATTATTTTCAAAATGTTTGTTAACGTTAGTTTCTGACAATCAGAACTCGATACCATTGACATCTTTTTAATTATTCAATATTTAATCATTTTGATGTTATTGACTCCCATCAACTTAATATTTCTCAGTTCACGCCGTATTGACCATATTTGGAAATATTTATCAAAAACGTACAAGTATTTCTACACATGTATTCTGAATTGCATCATTTCATAGATTAACGTCTGCTGTGTCGTGGACATGACAGGAGTGCGAAAGGATTGGTAATTTATTACCACTGGATAATTTCAATTCAATTGGAAGAATATATGTTTCTGTGACTTTGATTGGTTATCAGGTCAAGAATTCATCAAAAATGTGATATAATGAAAAAACCATATCAGTTATGAATCCTGTTCTAGTTATTATTTAATTCTAGTTATTGAGTTACTAAAAATTTTTTATTACTAAAAATAACAGTGTCATTTTCAATATATTTGAAATTTCTCATATATACAGCAGTAAAATTTTAGCGCTATAATTTTTACCGCTTGGAGGTAAAGATTGGTTGAGTAACCTCGATGATAGTCAGCCACACCATTCATCTCCGTTATAATGTTAATCGTATATATATATATATATATATATATATATATACGATTGTTTCTCCTCGTTCGATTTATGCGTTGATATATGCACCTAATGAGGACAAGTTTGATTTGTGACATGATGATATGTGCCAAATTTTCAAGTCTCGCAGTCATACATATAATAGGATGGATTGAATGTGATATGAACTGACAACAAAGTAACAATTCGTTTTGAGTCATCAGTAAGCACCTCAGGCACCAATCTGAATTACTAATAATTGAATTAATATTAATTATTATATTCAATGTCATTTATCACTTATTTAAATTGCGCATTTTTAAAACTAACAGATTATCGATACTATTGTATGACTGCGAATGTTGGAAGGTGACAAATCGAGATGAAGAACCGGCATTAAGAAGTCTAGTAACTAGGTCATAGAGCAAAGTGAGAGAAAAATGGCCATAGATATCGCTGACAATGGCGATTATTTGTTAGCACTCTAAATATATAAATTATTTACTCAAATTCGTACTAAAGAGATACTTTGGTTAGACTATCAGAATATGTCAGAATAGCATCAAAGTAAATTATGCAAAATTGAGCAATATGGTATATTTTAACATCATAATGAAAGTATTAAAAACGTTCAAAGTCATCATTTGCAAAAAAAAATATAGAATTAAACAGTTGAAATATACGGCAAACACAGGCATATATTCCAATCAAAATAAATGTAAAAACACGAGTATTGGCGTCAAGCAGTCTCTTCTGTTTCTGTCAAATCAATTTAAATATAATTTCCCCACTTATTTTAGATAATACACTGTCATTAAACAGCAGCAGCCTCACAAATTGTGCAATCAACCGGTATGCAATATACGTGCCACTATTTAATATAATTATTGAACATGCAACAAAACGAGACAATAATATACCTACTATTAATTGTGTGGTAATATGATAAATTAAAACTGTATCACAGCGGCCATCTTTAAAACGGTATCACAGTGGCCATCTTTATTTAAGGTTCAGTCAAATCGTAAAATACTACATGATATTTAAAAAGAGTAGCGCTATTGAATAAAAGACAAATTTCTTATTCATAATTTTTTAAACTTGAATTTCTTACTTATCTTACTTACTGTGTAGGCATTATTTAAGAACGGTGTTCAATAATCGCGTTGAAGTTGCGTTACGATTGTGTCTACTTAAGTTTTTACTGTTGAGACAATTTGGCGTCATTATATTTGGAATTTTGGTTTGAAATTGTAAATTATGTGTCGTGAACGATAAATCTATAACGCTTCAATATATCAAAATGAAATTTTTTGCAAGCTTACATGTTATTTAATTAATTTGTACAAATGAATTTAATTAGAGAATTCCTGTGTCACATACATAGTTCGACATTCGTTTTTCTTCCATCGCAAAATTCGATTTCGACAGTTCAACTATTGTTCCAAATGTACCATGTTCCAAATTTATTTTTTGTAAGTTGGGGCATTTGTTTCTTATGTATATAAATTTTCTGCAGTTGCAGATGCCAGCACACAGCTGCCTAGGTTGCTGAAGTTATATGTTATTTAATATAATTAGGAGCTCAAGCGCTAATTTACTGTTTGATAGAACATTAAATAAAATATTTACCAAATTATGAAACAAATTTTTATTTTATTCTACAAATACGGCCGTTCCATATTGAATTTCGTCATTCGTCATTTGCCTAAAAGTTGTTGTTTTATTGGTCATCCTACGAACTTATTGGGCGATGGATATGTCTATTATTTTCGAGAACTGCTAAAACATTCTTTAGTAAACTAGAGTTTGTTGTTGTATTTGATATATATGTTAAGTGTTCTTACTTTAAACGTTTCATATGTAACCCATATGTTTATATTTTCTTTCAACTGACTCCACAAGTCGTTTCTATACATTATTTGTTACATTTGATAAGTTATATTGCACCTTCATATATGTTGTTATCAAAGTAGTCAAAGTTTTTAAAGTGAGTCCTATACACCAAGTATACAACCAACAAATTAGATCTATATTTCTGACCACGTACATACACTATGATCGTGTTTCAAGTGATATCACGGACAGATAAATACAGTTCGATCAACCTCAATAGGTTTAGACTGATAACCGTCTATTTAAGATTGACGAACAACATATACATATATATGATTGTATTTTGCATTGACAATTACATTGGCAAGACTTTATTCCGTTTCAATATATAAGTATATTGATCTTTTGACAATTCTTAAAAACAATCAAATATGCAAGAGTTAATAATTTAAACCTCGATGCTTTAACAAAGCGATAAAAATAATATGCAATTAACGATAATTGTGAAAGATAACGAAGATGGCCAATACAACTTAATTTTCACGCGGTGTTATTGGAAAATCGATCACTTGTTGTAATGGTGTATATATAAAACACCAAATGGTTTGAGTGAGAAACTACAAAATAAATTGTTTTTGACCCACTGAAATGAGGATCAACATTAAACATATCAATATGACAATAAGTATTTGTGTTGTAATTGCAATTACTGAAATCGTTCAATAACATCATAAAATCGTACTTAAGAGCCTGTGGATTTAAATATATTTAATCTAGTCATCTTCTAATCCTAATGTTATTTACACTTTATCTGATTTCATAACAATTATATAGAAGAAAAAACAGCACTGTATGTGGGCAACAAATTCAGATCCTGTCGGCAAAAGATCATAATATTTTTAACCTGTCATCATGCCCTTATAATGATTACTGAAAAAGTAATTGTACTTAAACAAATCCACATGGGGTGAACCTTTCCGATGACATTGAATTTATTACTATTTTAAAATGTAAATAGAAAGACATCATACGTAGTTTTGTACTTGTCGTACGACCGACCATAATGCTAATAAAAATACATACTATATATGTGTCCTTGCACCTAATTTTAGTCATCCATTTAGAAAATGAATACAAAACAATATGACAAAAAGGATATTTTTGTTTATTGGAAAATTCACCTGAAAATAGTAAATATTTCAACCGATATAATCATTCAAATAAAGAGAGGCAAAAGAAAGATCTTTCACTTATATGAAATTCAATGCGTACATAATTGGATAATGTCAATAGTTTTATCCATGACGAAATAAATTATATTGGACATTTTAATATTTTAATAAATACATTTTACAATTTATTGGCAAAAGTAAAATAAAAAAAAAAGGTATTTTTTCAAATACATGTCTTTAGGGTGTATATATGATTACAATTGTTTCGACACGCGACTAGTATATTCATTTTTTTTTTTTTTGCATATAATTTCCATTATATAAGAAATGGTGAAATTTCTGTGGGAATCAGAAATATACGTAAGGTGTCCACTTTTTAAAAAAAAAACATTTCTTGGAAAAACTAAGGTATAGACATACAGACAAGACAGACTTACAGACCAAAAAGAGAGAGTTTATGAATCACATTAATATAGCATATACTTGGCAGTAGTACTACTAGAATGTGAATTTTAAGCAAAAAAAAAAATTGAAATTTTTATGAGTGTAATTTCATTTTATTTCGAACTAATTTAGTGATGTGTGACCACAACATTGAATTGACCACCAAAAATATATAATTTCCAAAAAATTGTATATACGATTAAAGATCAGCAATGTTTATATTTATTTCAACATAACAATTAAATAAAATAACGAATAAATTTTAACATCATTTTAAAGATACATAAATAGGCCTCACAAATGAATCCTCTTTTAATATGAGCTTCGTAAACCTTACATAATCACTATTTTTTTAATTGTGTATTTTTGTGAATATCATTATATAATTTTGTAAATATTAATAATATTTGCATATTAGTAAATAAATGTGTCAAGGTGAGATATACTGTGATATACAAAGAATAAACATTTATAATGAATTGTGAGAATTAGTGTCTGATAATAATTTTGCAATACTCGTATATGATCAATTCAACTGTTATAATTCATACATGTTAATATGCATCGAATTAGTTGCAATAAGGCGCGTAGTATTAGCGGTTCATTGTTTTGAGGTCTAGAAAAAAATTTACATAGATAAATTTCACTCAACAGAATCACAGTCTAGATTATGATTTTTTTGTTTTTTGATAAATTGTCGAAACCGAAACATTTCTCGATATTCATCCTCGCAAAAAAAAAATACATTTTAGCACTAATAGCAACGTCTTTAACAACAATTAACCATCACTTTATTTAATGATGCATCAATTCTTCTGCCACCCTAACGATTTTAGTCAAGCGCAAAAGTTTCGATATCATATTGACCATCTTAGTGCATAATAGATCCAATTTTATTTTCTTTGTTTGATAATCGTATCCATAACGCATTATTATCCAAAAATCTACACAAATCATCACTTGATATTCTATCATAGATCTAAAACAAGATTGTTTTTTAACAAATAAAAAAGCCAATCGTACATAATCGTCTTGCAACATTATTTATTTTATTTAATAAATCGATGTAACGTAATTTCTATTAACCAGCCACAATTTTCATTCTGTCGGAATATCATTGAATGCGACCACAATTCCAGAAATCATTAAATGTAATACACAGATGTGATATAGTCAAAATTCACTTTTAGCATTTCTTGTGTTGTTTTGATGCGGATTTAATTTCGCATGAACTTCAACCAGAATCATTGAATATTCGTGTAACAGGTTCTATTCCGTAATTCGTTAAAGTACTCTGTATATCTGTTCATTTGCTGTAATTCGTTTAAGATCAAATTACCATCACAGTGCACGTTCTTGTTATGTAGCAATTTGCGAACAGTTTTCTTATCAGACGATATAGAAAGCAGTAGATGAAACGAAGTGAAGGTACGTAACAGAGATCGTCAGCAGTAACGGTTCTTCGTTAATGCCTTATGCACTAATGTGACGTAAAAGTTGAGATAATGATGAGATGAATACAATTATTTTTGTACGCAGTATTTTCAAATACTATTATGTTAATAGGCAGTATTTTAAAATACGATGCATATTAATAATTGTATTGCTATTTTTATTAAAATTTATTAAAGCAATTCAATTCAATTCAATTCAATTCAATTGAATTGAATTGAAATATTAGATATTCTAGTAAATAACTATATATGTATTTGACAATACAATGAAATTTATTAGTTTCAAGATTTAAAGAGTCCGGACTACAACATACAGGGTCTTTCATCATTCCAATTAAAAGTGCTGTAGTTTTGACAATTAAAAATATTTTTAATTATTATTTTCAAACAATGTTGAATAATACAATACATTAGATTTCACGAAAACATCTAACTTTTCAAGAGCGACTAGTTACAGCAGTCGAAGCCATTACATAAACAAACGCAAATACTAATTCAGTTGTTCAAATTGTCGCCAAACTTGACCTTTTACACCACACACGATCGTTCTGTTGTTTTATTTGTTGCTGAACACTACAAATTTTCTCATCAGAAAGCATCAAATTATCGAATTCATCACGTACCAATATCTTTAATAGTTGAATTCTTGCTGAAGTTTTGCCTTGGTATTAGCAGTTTTTGTATCTTATAAGAATTGAAGTTCAATGTTCAATATGCGGTTTGGTCTAGGTTAGGATTAATCACAGAAGTCAATTAATTATCTGGTCAAGTAACTGTAAAACATCTCAATGTGATGGCCACCGGAAACGTAGTTTGATGCTAACAACTACTAAAACATGGCTAAAATTGCAGGGTCGAAAGCATATGATGCCAATAAGAAAATTAAGGTTCAACTCTAACAATCTAGGCAACATTTTTGCCTTTCACACTGCTGAAATACTTAATTGAACGAGAAACGTTAACTAATGGAGTTGGATCGAATTATTTTACGGAAAAGTGTCTTTATTGCCATAACTGGGATCTGATATCAGATCAAATAACCACAGTAAGTTTTATGAATATAGTGTTAAATGTGAAACAATAGTTCAGATTAGCGCACCTACGAAGCAGGCAGCGTCTACTGATAAGGAAACTTTTTATTGTTTTCGCATTTATTTTATTTATTATTTATTGTTTTTGCATTGCAATGTTGATATTAAGAGATCAGATATTGTTGTATGCATGGGTGACGCTAATGTAGAGGTTCGAATAATATGGGATGTAAGTCTGTTATGGGTACTAAACAATAATGGAGAGCTTTTAGCGGGAATGTGCAGTAATCATAACCTAGTATTTGGTTGTACTATATTTGCACACAAAAGAATACACAAAGAATGGATCACATAACAATTAGTAGAAGATAGAGAAATTCTCTGTTACAATTACTATTGAACAGATGAAATTAAAACTTATAGCAGACATAAGGAGACAACCTAGAACTGGAGAACCGAATAAACGTTGCTAAAATTTGTAATGAAGAGGTAGCACAACAGGAACACAGTCGTAGATGCATTGAGACAAGTCAGTGGGAACATTATTGGTTATGAAAGGAAGCAATGGGTCATTAATGATACTTGGAATCTTGGAAGAGATATATCAACAGACTTTGAGATACAATATAGTCAACTGGACAAAAAGGTATCTAAAGACGATTTGATGATCTCAAATAACATGTAACATATGTAAAGATGGCTAGAGTACTGTCGTGAGAAAATGAATATAGGACCAAAGTTCAGGTTGCTCAGAATTCGGTTGACCGAAGTTATCGTGCGCACATGCTCAAATCAACTTTTTTTTTTAATTATAAGTACTTCTGTGTATTTTTTTTTTTTTTTCTGAGATGGTTTATTTCTTGGCTTTACATAAACGGAATCAAATACAATAGACCCTTGGAACTTTGTTCCCAGTGCCTAATAATGATGAACACAATTGACAATAGAAGAAAGTGAGATTAGAACGATTAAACACAGAGACAACCGATCGGTGATATTGCAAAATACGCACTTGACTAGAATCCACCATAGGTATAATAAAGGATAAGGTTGTCCAAAAACAGGTGACGAAGAACCGTTATTAGGGAGGTTATCACCAGTGTAATAAGATGGAGTGACGTGAATGTACTTTTTTAGATATAGTGAATAATGACGATTGTTTAGTTGAAGCCCTATGAGATGATATTCGATAAGTTTGATTTCGAAAAGTTTAAATTGCATATTCGATTGAAATTTTCATTACCCATTACAATTTTTTTTGTTTCTATTTATTCGTTCCATAAATGTGATAACCATTTCTGGTGTAGCTGTTGCATGTTGCAATTTAAATATCGTATATTCATTCAAGCAGTGCATCTTTAAAGTTTATATACTAGTTTTAAATTTAAAGCAGCTAAGAAAAAAAAAAAAAAAAAAGCAATAATTTTCTTTAATATTTTGCATTCGTCGAATTTACGTTAAATTTTTAATGATGTTAAAGAACAAATTAGTATTCATCTCGTTGAATTTTTAAACATTTAGTAATTGATAAAAAATAGTTGAATAATTTAAAATTGTCTATAAGAAACGTGATTCGTATATTGTGTGCACATATTGCATTATGAAATTATTTTTAATAATTTTCGAAGTACGTATATTTTGTGCACCAAACGAAGGAATATAATATTAACCTATCCCAAATAATACGTATAATACCTTAAGTTCACCGCAGATATTTTTTTAAAAAAAAAATTATTGTATGTAGTCGGAAAAAGATACATTTTAAATAAAATAAATCATTTTCGAAAAATAAAATTCAAAAACAAAAACGAAAAAGTTGATATAAATGATTATATGTGCGCAAAAAAAAAATGGAAAACTATTTAAATATGGCCGCCCCATTGATGACAAACACACATTCGTTTTTTAAAATAAAATAGTTTTTTTCTGAAAACAAAAAATTTCTTTTCCATATTTTTTTTTTTCCGTAACTATACACAAATGAAATAGTAAGTGAACTCGCTTAGCTTGCTTGTTATTCGATTTATTACATAATTACGTAAAATGTTGTATTTTGTTAGTTGTGTATTACAATGAGAGCGAAAATTGGCCAAGTGCAGTAGGCCATAACAAAAAGTGGGTCGCACACTATTAAATGGCATTAAAAACGTTTAATTAATTCATTAATTCATATATACATATGTAATGTATATATATGAACGTATATAAGTATATACAGATACTTGTGCGAATTACGATTATATTATTTACTTACAAAATAATTTTATAAAATAAAATTATAGTTTGGTGTTTATTACGTAAAAACCAAAAAAAAAAAAAAAAAAACGCTTTTAATTAAATTTAAAAATAGTTTTCAACAATTTAATTTGTAAATACGGCGAGAAATTATCTCATTTTCATGCGATGGACGACGAAACCGTGCGATTACCGCCATTTATTCGAATAAAAATAAATTTATATATGGATTTCGTTTTCGTTATTTTATTTTATTTAACAATTGGTATTTTGTTTTATGAATAAATAAAATATTATAAAAGTTGCGGTTGGTCATGTTTTACTATTATTATTATTATTTATTCATAAGGTATATTGTATAATTAACTTTTGTTATTGTTGTTGTTATAAATTATTAATGTATAATACAATTGAATTTACTTTTTGTACATCAATTAAAGAATCTAATTATTGTAATATAGGAGTAGAAATGCAATTAAAAAAAAAAAATTTTTTTTTTATTTTTTAACTGAATTAAATTACAATCATACATTGTTTCGCCTTTCTATCTTTAATAGATAAATTACGACGTAATAATCATTGAACGTACTCATCGTCATCACCAGCGTATGTATTGTGTTATCAGTTTTTTGTTTACTTGTTGTTTGTTTATTTATTATTAATGTAATTGCAATAAAATTTATCCAAGCCAAATTGTTTTTTTGTTTGTTTATTTAAATTGAATTAAATTAGCTCAAGTGTAGTCGGTTTTGAGGTCAATGTTTTCAAGTATTTATCTGGTTTTTTCTTTAATTTTTTTTAGCATTTTTTTTTTTTTTTTTAAATTAATTT
>JANSTX010055395.1:0-10221 GCA_027564355.1 Penthetria funebris
AATCATCGTTATATACCTAGTTTAAACCTTGAAAAGTTCTTAGTTCCTTTATTTTACACACTACAATTATTGCAATACTAGTATAGTCCTTATTTATTCTTTAAGAAAATATTCTTATGGAATTATTTAATTTTATATAATTGTTAAGATTTTTTTTTTATATATATATACATATATATAGCAATTTGATTATGAAGTATAAGAGTGCTAACTGTTAGAAAAATTGCGACTTAGCTCCACTGAATACCGAACTAAACTGAGTTTCAACGGAGTTGAATCAACATAAAGTACAGAAATTCTAATTTTCGTTTATTTCTTTCCCATGTTCATGCACATAACGACATGACGAAACGATATTGAATTTAAAAAAAGAAAGAAAATTATACTTATAAACTATACAGTACGAGTATATAATTTATATTTATAACCATCTAACATTTTATATACAAAAATTAACAAATACGTCAACGTTGCACTTCTATATTTTACTAGGAAACTAGTTAGAAGATAGGTGGTATACATCTGCATAAATGATAAGGAAAATATAGGGGAATATTAGGTTTTTATGATTGCTGAGAAATTTCAATAAAGCATTCGTAAATGTATGTACAACAAGAAAATTTACATAACTTTAACCAAAACGTATTTATTGGCCTATGAAGTTTATTGTAATCATAAAAAATATTGTGTAGAGTGTTAGTAAATTTAGGAATGAATATTATATACAAAATACTGATGACTTCGATATAGTTGATAAGACTTGGTTATATGCAGATCATTCACACATTACTCGCCATGGTTAAACTGATCGTAAAATATGCTTTGTTTTATATGATATATTCTACAGCACATTAGTGCAGCCACCCCCCATATTGCACCTATGCCAAAGAGAATCTATATGAGTCTGTATTTTTCAAAAACATTATACAAAGTGTTTGTATATAATCAAAAACTGATTGCTTATCTGTCTTTGACTTTTATTTCACTACCGGGTTACCGATTGACGTAAAATCAGTAACCCAACTCACTATAGGACTTAAAATGCTGAAGTTCTTCAATAACTTATACCATTCTCATTTGCACAGAATTCTGACCAAGGGTAAATCGTAGCTGAACACATTTGTATAATGTCGTCGACTTGCACAGAATTCTGACCAATATCGTGGGTAAATCGTAGCTTAACACATTTGTTTATGTCGTCGACGAGTTCGTTAACCAATTTTATGCTACCATCGGATTGGCAATAGTACACTAAACTATTGCTTTGGTTAGATCGGCACAGTCATCATGTTTCCGTAATTTTTATCGGCTTTAGATTTAAGTTAGAATATGGTCATATCGGCATATTCTTCTAAAGACTCATCGATAACTTTAAACGTCATTGTCCTGGACATGCAACTATCATAATCCCACATGAAATTATATTGTGATATTTGGTATTCAGTGTCTGGAATATAATTTATCTATATACGAGTACATGTGTTTAATATTAAATTTGTGAAACCATTATCGTTAAATAAATATTCATTTCTTTTATTCCTTTTTTTTTAAGACATATGCAAATTATGAATTATGAATCAAAAATATCATTTAAAAAAATTTATTTTTGGATAATTTGACATACAGCTTTTCGAGGTACTTACTATATGTGGCAAACCACATTGCAAATTGCTGATTTGAATGATAATTTTATTTTTTAAGTAAATCAATTAAAAATACTTATTATTTTTTCAATATCTATCGCTACTCCTGTGACTGCTGTATTAGGTCGTAGCAATAAAATTTAATACTTGTACTATATTTATTTGTTAAAATTAACAAGTTATGCCGAATGGAAAACAAAACACTTGTTAATCTTGTTTCTAGAATGCACGAATTGGTTGAAATCTAGAAATATATTGCCTAATTACTGTTTATCAAATTCATTAGTCCAATATCATGATGTCGTCACATTAAATAAAATAATAATATCATAAACATTTTGAAAATATTATATATACATACTCGTAATACTAACTGATTTTTATGGAATATTTTCTATGTTTACCTTGATACTCGAACTCGCATGATACACATAATGTTCAAAAATCTTCTAGTTGCATGTGGGTAGTTTACAAATAATGAGAATAATATTTTTCTTAATATTTGCTAATGTAAGAAATGTAAATATAATGTTAAATTACTTATCATACAAGTTACATATACCGATTATGTATTACATTCAATAATATAATTATTAGTAAACAATATTGATAAATAAGGAAAATATTATTTTGATAAAATACTAACTAGTGTAAGAATTAAATACATTTATAGCAAAGATATAGTGATGCGTTCCATTTTGTTGTTTAAATTAAATTGTGATATTTAATTTTTTTTTTAATGCAAAAAAGATGTTAAAAATAAGCATATTGATACTAGAACATAGATTTCCAGCCAATGTTGGGCTACTTTGACAAAATTGAATACTTATGAGTATAATATAGTCTTAATATTCTAATATTTGGGTTTCCACTAATTTTGGTAATAGGAATTCAGTTTTGCACTGATTTCGAAATTTTGGAACGCTTAATGTTGAAACATTAGTGTGTTGCGTAAATGCTAATCTGATAGCATATATTTAAACTGTTATATATCACTTTAAAAAACAACTATTCTATTATTAACACCAGAAAATATTATGTTTAAAAATTTAAACCCTAATACTACGTTGTTGATAAACATATACCGCCTTTATATATATGTATTACAACTTGACTGATTGTGCTACTAGTTTGTATTGAAGTGATAATAGAGATATGAACTATTGGGTCATCATAAAATATTCACATGACTTACGTAAACTAACGTACCATAATTTGCTTCCGATTAAACAATTGTTTATTAATCTATTGGTTTCTGACGTAAAACAACATGCTGACAACACAAAAGTACAAGCCGTTACATAATAATAATATGTGCCTAATTGTTATATTTATTATTCAGTAACTTATCCTTATTTGAATTATTTATTAGCTAATTTTTAATACATACTCCGTATATCAAAAACGCTAATCGTTATTAAAAACGTTAATCGAATATTTAGATTATTTTTTTTGTATTTTATATTTATGTAAAAGAAAATCATCACCATACACAAATATTAGAAATTGGTACATACTAAAAACACAATGGAAGAAGAAAGAAAATCAATAATTATTAATTTTCTTTTAAAGAGATATTCTCTTACAAACATTACATAGCAATACGTGGAAATCTGTGCCATGGCATAAAATAAAAAGAAAAGCTACCACATTTATGTAACATTATATACTCATACTTCTATTGTTGGGGTTAGGGTTTTTCTATATACTTGTATATGTGCTCAATGGTTTTTACTTTTTTCTCATGGTAAATATTTATTTAATATTAGGAAGTTATTATATATACTAAAATTCTGTGACGTCAAGACGCGAGATGTAATTTTTATTTGCAACAGACATGTTGTCGACGCTGCCAATAGTTACGTAACAATTTATATGAGAACATTGATTTTACGTAACAGCATATGAATGTTGATTTTTAAATTTTCATTTGGAAATTAATATAGAAATTTTAAAAGAAAATTGTTTTTTTTTTAAGCCAAATTGCAGTCACAATTTGTTTAATTTGTAACTTTCAATTCATAGAATCATTCGTCGATTATGTAATGGGTTATTAAAATCGGTGATTTAGTTTTAAATTGGAATCAAATTTTTATGTAATATTTTCTGTTGCTACCTTTTTATTAACTTAGTTCTAAAGTGATGCCTTTTGTAAAGTGATCCACATACAAATATATTATACATATTAATTTGACTATGTCTTGAGATATATTCTTTCTAAATGATTTGTCATATGCAAATATTATTTTCACAACAGTAAAATATATAACAGATTGTGCTCTGACATATTTCAGTCAGTTGTGTTAACACCTAGACATATGTGGTACAATTTATTATTAAACAATTCTATTTAAACATCATTACTGTGCAAAATTCAATAGTGAAGAAGTCTTTGAAATATAGACTGACTACATGCATTTATAATTATGGGGTTATTATAGTAAAATACCTATATATCAGTGGCATAAAGTGGAGCAATGTATTTTAATCAGTTAGAAGCCTTCTACCGTTATAGTAAAAATTATAATAGTTAAATTTCATCCTTATTAGATCACAGCGCAACAGTGTTCATCATCCATCATCAATAATAGTTGTCTTATCATCTAGATACAAGTTCTTTCAAACTTGTGTATTTCTATAACTTATTTCATTAAATAAAATAGTTTAATTAACTTGGAGAAATGATAATATATATTTTTATTATTTATTATTATGATAAGTTTTCTAATTAATACAATTCAAAAATTACCGCAAATTCAATTTCACTCAATTTTAAATAACTTAATACTTTTTTTAACAACTAGGTGACACGCAAAGCGGTTGAAATTGGATTTGGTTTTATGTTACCTAGCAACACCACACTGTGTTTGCAAAGATTGTCACAATTATCTCGAAGTTGTTTTATCTTGTAAATAATAAGAAAAAATACTAAAAGCCGTGCTTTATTCACTATTTTCATTTTAATAATTAATAAAATTAATTAAAAATGTCTGATGAGGAAAATAAATTTGATACGGTGTTTCTTGGGATGGCAATGGCAGAGAATGGTGGAGGCATTCAAAAAGTAATTTTATTTGTTTTTTCATTTTAAAATTATATATATATATATATTCACATTATTGTTTCGTATTTTCAGTTTCTACAAAATGTAGCCGGATTTTTATCACGAAAAACTGATTTTTTTGTTGGCTCTACAAAGAAAGGTGAATGGGAAAAGGTTAGTATTGCTATATCAATATTATACATTTTTGTAAGGTTAAGTTAATTTATTGTACACATGTGAAAAATTATATCTATTCTGTTTTATTCATTTGTCACCATCAGATACTTTTAGACATTTTCCGGGAAGAAGGTAGCAAAGCATGGAAAGTGGCTGAAGAAAAACAACGTGAACGTGATGCAGAAGAAAAGCGTCGTCAAGAGGTTATTAAGAGAAAACAAGAAAAAGAAATAAAGGAACATTCTTCTTCAGCTGCAATAACTGAAGTAACTGATGAAGAAGCTGAAAACATTCAAAATGAAATTGATAAAGAAAAGTAAGTGTGTAAAATATGAGTAAATTAAACATATTACATATTATTTTATTATTTTTTTTCTATACAGAAAACAAAAAAATAATACAACAGAGATAACTAATTCAAAGACTCCTGTCTCACAATTAATTGAAGACGATCCAGATGATCCAAAGGAAAAGGGAAAACTTATGCCAAATTCTGGAAATGGATGTGATTTAGAAAACTACAAATGGACGCAAACATTAGAAGAAATTGAGGTATGTTACAGTCTACTATTTGCATGTTTACATTTTATTCTTTATCTCAATTAAGGGCAGTAAATATAATATATATAATGCATACATACTTTTTATTTTGCTTTGTTTTATGAAATTTATAATTTGTATATTACTGTTACTGTAAAATACTAATCTGAGTTAAGCATTAAATCTTATAGTTAATGTTCAGAAATTAATTTGTATTGTAATAAAAGTTTCATCGCCATCATCACTTTTCACGATTACACGCCATGCGATATTTTGAGTCGTGTGTGCGCGTGGTAAGGTAAATAAATATTGTACAACCTCAATACTGTTGGTTATTCAACGAACCACAAATTAAATTAACTATTCCTTTAAAATTCTAGCTCATTTAAATAAAATCCAATCCTCATAATTGTAGTTTGCTGTATACTATCACGGAATGTTAGGTATTACGGTGTTTACCTGCCGTTTAAGATATGCATGTAAGGTTAAATCATAAAATGTTCAAAATCACACAAATAACAGATCAATTCGTATTAATTTACAACATTAACTTCTACTAAAAATTTATACCAGCAGTATAAACTGATGAAATTAATTACTAACAAGATCTGGCGACTATTTGTACAATCAAATAAGTTTACATGTATATGACCTTTCTCGCATGGCTTTGCTTTGTGATATGGTAAAATTTTTCATTGAATTTGCAAGGTTGTTACGACATTTCTTCAGAATAAAATAAGATATGATTTTTATATTTTTTTTATTAAATATCACAGTTAAATATTTATCCTTTTTACAATATAAAGTTGTGTTTATATATTTATTAGTAATACTCAAATGTATTTACAATATTATAAATTTCATTAGTTTCGTCTGACTCTTCATTTGTGAATTAAAACGTTAATTTAATCACCTGAATTTTTCGTACATGATTGATTTAATACTTTTAACTAAATTATTATTAATTTTGCCAATAATTATTTCTTTATTAATCAATTAATGTAATACATGAAATGAATTATGTAAAAGTTTTTAAATATAAATTAACTCCTTTATCATGAAAACAAATGTAAAGTTCAGCTTAACTAGGGAAAACTATACTGATAATGAATAATTTAATAGTTTATATAGGTAATAATAAAAGTTAAATAAAGAAATTACTTAAAATCTATTGCAATTAACAATAATAATTTAATTTTATCGAAAATAATTTAATTTTAATCCTAAATACTTTTTTGTTCTAATTTTAAAATTTTCTTATTTTCTATCTGCTCTTGGAAATCTTTCTTATATTCACTTATATTATATTGATATATTTTATATATATTTAATTAATTAACTTATTAATTTAAGTATATTAATTATTAATTGAGATAATTTATTTTTCAAAATAACTTTTATTTTGTCTTTTCGTTATTAGTGTGGCATTTTTTGAGCTCGTACTGTAAAGAAAGAAAAAACATAATAAATAATTTAGTAATTTTATTAAATTTAATATCATAAATTGTTATAAAATAGTCATATTCGTACTCTCTTAATTAATCGACCTGGTTTTTATATTTTATTACGCTGAATATCAAATGCCAAATTTTATTAGGGACTAAATAAAAGTTGAAATTGATTCACTCTATGGTTTTTGTTATTAATAAAGTGTTTACATTATATAATAAAATTAACCAGTAGCGAAAGCAATATAATTTTTAAATTTTCAATAAATGCAATGGTGATTGTTGACTGATTTATTTTAATTTATATTCCTCTAATTCTATGTTCAATTGCATCTATTCATATCTATATTATATTAAATATACTTACTTTCAAGTAAAAATACAGCTCCAACAATACCAATTAAGAATAGTAAACTCATTGTTAAAATCAGTACGGTAATTTGATGACCACGACTACATAATCCTTCTTTAATATTACGTTGTGGTCCACCCATTCCATTAACTACAGTAAAATGTGTTGAACTGGCTATTGACATTGAGTCAAAATCTTTGGTTTTTATATTGTGATTAAAATTTATATTAATTGGAATTATTGTTGCATCAGCATCATCATCATCATGTTCCGGTATTTTATTAATTTTAGATAATTTATTGTTACTATTTCTATTATCACCGTAAATATTTGATGTACAATTATCTATTGATGTCGATGACTGTGCCATTACTATATTTGTATGATATTGTTGTTTTAAATATTTATTAAATGGATGACTGTCTACTGGTTGCTGATTTTTATGTATTTGAGCAAATTGTTCTAAATTGGCAACTGTTAATAGTAATGAACCTGATGATGCACTCTGTGTATACAAATAAAAAAAACATATTGTTTAAAAAAAATAAAAATTTACAATTATAATTAATGTAATTACATGTGAACTATGATTACTATTAGTCGATCCTTGTGATGAGTGTGATCCTCTTTTGATATCATTATCTTTGTCTATATGATTACTAACGTTTTTAGTAATATTATTTCTAGAATTTTGAACTGGTAACTTATGAATTTCGATATATTTATCATTGTTTTGAACTTTTCGTCTAATTTCATCTTTTTGTTGATTTGAATGTTCTTGATAATGTTTGTTTGGATTTGATGCATCTAAATGTCTTTCTTCACATTCACGATCGTAAACATATGATTTTTTGTGTTTTTTGTGACCTTTAACACTTGATGGATTTGATGATTTTGATATTAAACTATTACCATTTTGACTTGATTCTGAACTTTCACCACTACCAGTAAGTGATGCTCTTGGAATGTGCCATGAATTATTCATCTATGAAAGAAAATCAAAATAATTTATTTTTATTTACATTTTTTAAAAGAAAAACCTTAATATTGTTATATCAAATTTTAATTAACAAAACTGATGTAATTGTATACATTGTGATAGTTTATTATGTTTTTGGTAGAAAACAAGAAGGAATTATCAATTTTGCATGAAAATAATGCTGGTTTCTAAAAATTATAATAATTATTGCTCTTTACGCGTCTAATTAAAATTGCCTATGTTTATTTTCATGTATGTAAAAAAAAAATATTATTTAATACAAATGTCAATGCCACAGAAGAATATAATGCAAAATTAAAAATAACAACTGACAAAAAAAAGTGAATATCTGGGACAAAAATATGTATATATTAAAAGTACTCACGAATGTTTAACATATTTAATAAATATTTCAGACGTGCATAATTTTTATCACATCACGAATTTAATTTTTATTTTAATTTTGTAAAAACTTCCTTAATTTTATAAATTTAAAAAAAATTTGATGTTATTATAAATCTATAAAAATCATTTTCTATGGCGGCAATATATCTATAAAACGTTACGTTTTACTGAATTATCTGTATTATTTTGAAAATACTTTACACACTGACAATGACCCTAAAATTAATTAGATAATTAATAGACTGTATTTGTATATCATTTGTTAAATAGTTGTTTTATTAATAAATTTTCCAACATGTAATTACATTTTTAGACATGTGAATTAGACATGTATTAAATGGTTAACTAATTAATTATTCATATAAAAAAAATCAACATAAAATTTGCATAAACTAAATTGAATATATAGTGTAAATTATATGCATTAAAAAATAATATTTTTTGTTGGTAAATTGTTGATAAAATTGTGAAGGTGACGTGAAGCTATTTCACTACATAACTTAAAATTTCGACGACACATTTGTTTTACTATGAAACGGCTAGCTGTGAACAGTTATCGATGTGAGTATTAAGGCATCAAATGTTACCCACTTTGTTGGGGTGAAAAAACAATGTTTCCTATTTTGTATATATTCATTACTTAATGTCAATATGAAATGAACATGTCACTTAAATATATTCACTATTACGATGTATAATTATATCGAAATATATTCAATTCATATATTAAAATCGTATTAATTTTGAATTCAGTATTAAAAATTTTTCTAGAATGATTCTGTAATATACCATAGCTCCCAACAAATATTCAATTCAATTCAATACCATATTTATATTTCATCAAAAATATGTTAAAATTCTTGATAGTTTTTCGTAGGTTATTACTGCTATTGCTGTTGCTACTACTGATATTGGACAACATACTTATTATGGTAGATACACTGCCACTATACCATGACCATGACATAAATATGCAATCATATATACTTAGATAAAAATAATTATATTTAATAATAAAAATAATAAAACTAATAGTAATATTAAAACGAAAGCATAAGATATCTATAAAAATATCACAGAATAAACGTAATATACAAGTACTTGCACTCTTGCATATATAAAGGTACTATATGCATATAATTTATTATGCATTGTGATTAATTTTTATCGTCTTATTCCAAACGATCTATACTGCGATCTTCTCTATAACATTTATTACATAAAAACATTTATTACATACAAATAATTAACAATGAGTAATAAAACTAACTACAGAGCATGAATTTTTCTAGTTGATTATGTTAATGTAAATATAACTGATTTAGTAATGAATTATATTGAATAAAAACAAATATCATTAAATGATTAGGCTCAATTAGACTTCTATTGTCCTGAATAAGACCATAAAAACATTTTATTCTTTATCTAAACAAGTGTTATGTTGACTTCTATGAAGCTAAGCTTGTAAGACAATAAGGTATTATCGGCAATTGTTCTCACCAAATTGTATGTAGTCGTAAAATGCATCCTTAATTGGTTATTTATATTTTCTGAAAGTATAACCGGAAATTTTCATTACCATACAAATATTCATATATTAGCTTTTCAGAATGATATATATGTATATATACAAT
>JANSTX010055396.1:0-10221 GCA_027564355.1 Penthetria funebris
AATAGATCGAATTCTGATAAAAAAGACTTTGACCTAAACAACCAATTCATCATACAATAAAATATAGTAATCAATCAGGTATATAGTTAGTATATGGGTACCGCGTGTTAAATTCATTTATAGTTCACCCGCATCCATCAAACGAGTATATTTAAATTCACATTTTCATCATATATAAATTATATAAATGAAGGAATGTATTTATAGAAGAAATTTGACTTATTTAAATTAATTGAAGAATAAGAGTAGAAAATTAATTAAATAATATTCTTAATAATACCAAGAAAATATATGGAATGAAAGCAATCAATTTATAGTTGATGAATGTAATGCAAGGCTACACAACAATGCACAGCAAAGTTATCAAATGGTAGTGAATATTTCAGTATACCAGAATTGAGAACAAGTGCTAGATTTTGTCAGGTTGTCGACATTTCGATGAGTACACAAGATCACGAAACATCACATTAATGTGATTGAGACTGTGTTAACTGTTCAAAATCGGAAAACAATAAAATGTTAAGACGTTAATTACTTATGTGAAATAGTATTACGTCTAGCTATGGTACTTTCAAAGTAATAAACATTCGGAAACCCAAGTGCAAAGAAAAACTATATTATCGTAGAGTCATTATAATGGTTTTAATATAAGTCAGTCCTAAGGTTCCATGTTTTAATTATTTTTGAATATTTGTAAGAGGTATGCATAACTTAATAATCTGGTATAGTTTTTGTTTAAAATTAGAAATAACTCATATGAACAGTATCTTAGACAGACTCGATAGGAAAATAATTCATGGACGGCTAGAGAGAGACATGGACTTAGTGTCCATTTTAGTAAATAGACGTTTTCAAATAAGAACTCAGTATCTGAACTACATAATTTATTCTTCGTATAAACATCAAATACTTCTATCTTTAACTCGTTATTCATAAATAACATCGTAATAAAGTTATGTACACCAGCTGCAAGCACGAGTAATAAAAATTTGTAATTTCTACATTTTTGAAGATTTGTAACCGGGAACACACACCTTAAAACATGTTATAGTTTAGGACATTATATAGTCTCGATGTATATGGGAAGCATAAAAATGTAAGACTAATAATTCTACCACAACGATTAATATGTAAAAACTTGATAAAATAACGTTAGCAGTCATTGAATTTGAAAATATATGTACCATGTAAATTAAACTATTGTGAGTACTGAATTCTTATAATTAATCATAACCGCATAAGGGATTCAAATAATTAAAGTGAAAACTTATTACCACTTACATGGGAAAATTGAATTTTATTTATCCAACCCGCATATTAAAATATTTGAATGTGGAAATCGATTGAGAGAATCAAATAATATGTGCATATAATCATTGAAAATAGAGGAAGAATTATCATGTGCCCGTATATTAAATTCAAATTTAAGTCTATAAAATTCTTTTTTTCCCTAATTTTGTATTGCTGTCTAATAATTCCTTGATTATTTCAAATTTTTCACATAAATTGTCCTTTAGTTTCTCACATAAAAATCAATATGAGGTAATATTTTTAATTTCACCCTTATTGTATGACATAGCTTCATTTCTGATCTCAATATAAGAAAATCATTTTCCAATTTGTATTTTTCACACGTAAAATAAACACTAAGCAATTTCAGTGTTTTTTTTACCCTGTAAAGACCATCATCATTGTAATTTACTATATAGTACATGTATCTGTTATATTGTATATTATTGTTTCCTTATTCGTTAATCCAAACATATAGAAATTGCATCTGCTTAGAGTTTCTTTGGAACACGTCGTATATAAAATTCTTGTATCGAGACCATCTTTTGTATATAATAAGAAAAAACTTTTTCTTCCCTTAGATTTATTTAATTAAAATATACCTGAATGAATTTTTGGATTTTCGTTAGTCACACAATGAATTGGACTTCTTTTTTTTCTATGTATATGTCTTAAGAAGGGTCGACAAAAAATTTCCTAGCACGTGACACATCAACCATAAATAAATGATGTTTTTTGATTAGTTAGTCATTCATTTGAGGACAAAAAAAGAAAAAGAATTGAGAAAATGAATAATACCACACTGATGATTATACCATCTATACGAAAATAATAAAGGGATAGAAGGAACATATGGGATTATATATTTTAATAAATATTGGCGTCTATTGTGTTTTAATAAACAAATGAAGATGAAATATTGTCCTTTACGACTCATTCTTGTTTGGCAGCAACAAATTTCAGATTATCAACATCATCTCAACAAATAGATGCCTTTGTTCACTATTTCTAGCTATGACCTTCACTTAAGTTAAAATCTTAGTACTGGTCTCTTTAATGACACTTCTCCGTATCATATACGCTGAACTTATTTTCAAAATTTTCATTAAAATTAACCTATTTTATGTTAATATTATAAACAAAATCAGAAATTTCAAATTAACAACCCTGATCTGAAATTCAATTTTATTAAATGTATTTCGATGACTGGACCTCACAAGAATAACTGTATTGGAAACAAAAATATGTACCAATCAAAGTGTTTGTTTACATAAATTAATGAACTGAAAAACTAATTTCTATATTCCTGCTCGCCTGTTACACATTTGAAGATTTTAAGATATATTGCTATGACGTTTAAATAGGAGTTTTTAAAATGATTATGGATTATGCAATCCTATTACAAGTGGATGTTTTTGACGAAAACCGATATATTTTTTATATACATACACATTGAAAATTATTATTTGGGGTTCACAATTTTTATGCTCGCCTGGTAGGTGTATTGATTTCTGAATAATTTTTATGGATTATTAGCTTGGCGTGTGTCATTGTTTCATTATGAAAATTTTATTTCCTCTTTTTATGGTCGCCTATTACGCGTTTGGTGATTTCAACATATTTTTTTTTAGGACGTGGAACAATTTTTCTTACTTTTAATGGCTTATGTATTTCAAACACAACAGGACATTTCTGAGGAAAATTGACATAATTTTCTCACACTTCCACATTGCAGAATCATACGTTACATTAAATTAAACATACAAAAAATGAGTAACTACTCTTTAAATTACATAATAGTACTAATATTAATTATAATTAATTATGGAGTTATTTTCAGAATTAGCTTCAAATTTGTAATAAAAATCAACCAATTATATGTTAAGATTTAAAGCAAAATCAGAAAACCACTTTAATTTCAAATGTGCAACCCTGACCTGATATTCAATTTTTATAAATTTATTTCGATGACTGGGCCTGACAAGAGTAACTGTTTTGCAAACAAGAATATTTATCAATAAAAGATTTTGTGTACGTAAAATATTAAACTGAAAAATAATTTCAATGTTCCTGTTCGCCTGTTACACATTTGTTGATTTTGAGATATTTGTTCTCAAAAATGTAGTTTTTAAAAATGAAAATGTGGTATAGATGATATCTAATAATGGTGTTTTATTCTATGGTTATCTATGATTCATCAAATCTAATTGGCCTATCTCCACATCTACGATCTAGGATTTTCTGATGTTCTAATTTTTTCTAAGAATTTTATTGTCTAATCAATATACGATCGATTCTTTCTAAATACTAACAACACGATAAGCGACGATTGCTGATGTGTCTATATTCACCCCTAACTTTTCTAGCACAAGTTATTAATCGAAGTACTTTCCGTTTAAGGATTTTAATTTTTTCCATTTGATGCGAGGATTTAGAAGACCAGAATAAAAATGCATAAGACATTATTATGCATTTTAGAAATAAACTTGAAGCATAATCTTTGAATCTTCCAGGAGCTGGCCTTAACTAGACACACCCTCTAAAGTACTAGTTGATTTATAGTTATATTTTAATTAACCGTTTTTTTTTTTTTTGGTTGTTGGTAATATAAAAAAGTATAGATTATTATGTCAACCTGGTAAGTTAGAATAAAGCGTAAACTTAATTCTCATAATGGCATCATTTCTGTAGGAACTGATTTTTATACTATAATAGAATTCTAACGTATCGGCTATTTCCTATCTCGATTGAATTGAACTGGAGCCAGTGAGTAAGTGTTTCAGTTGTTCATTTGAAAAGTTCAATTGTGCTCAGCTCCTTCGCCACAATCATTTTTCACTATATTCACTTGTATTGTGATCGATTTCCCTGTGATGCCACCTATAGATATTAGTCTGTTCACTAAGATTTATAGATTTTTAAGAAGTGTCTGAGTATGAATTGTGCTTCCATTTCTATTGGTATACTACTACCCAACGAATACTCTATAGAGTAACTTGAATAGTATACTGTATTTTTGTAAATTATAACTGACAATGAAATATGTCCATTCTTAAACCTCTTAAATTTCTATTTATGCTAAAATTTAAAATACTATCGATTATTTAACATATTACCCAAACAGAACAATATAATCAACTAGAAGAATTCTTGTAAAGAAAAGAAGGGTTTTTGATGATAATTTTTTTCAATATTTGCATAATGATATTGAATTTTCGTTTATGAACTTTTAAAGCATCGTACACACACAGCTTGATAAAACCAACAGAATTACTTATCACATGCGATTACATGATGATATGACTAATATTTTGAATGTGATAAGAATGAGGGTAAGAAATTATAAATCAATCAAATTATTAGACAATGAGAGTGTATCAATCCAATCGAAGGGAGCGGAGATGAGTAAAATTGGACATATGGTCTGCACTGCAGTATGAGTATGTTGTTTATTTTCGTTTTTCTATTTGATAATACAAAAAAAAAAAACAGAAAAAAACAGAAGGCATTAGACTCTTTAATTGCAGTAAGAACGAAAAAAAAAAAACGGATGATAAAAAATCGAAATTCAGTTAATAAATTTTAACAAATGGCTTAATTTTGTTTATAGAAATAATAGGACATTTGGGATAGAATACGTAAAGGCTTAAGTTAAAAAGAAATTAATAAAATCAAATGGAGCATCTTGGCGACTACCCGTTAGGGTACTTAATATCGGTAGTTAGAAACCTAATGCAATCTCTCAATTATTTCCCATAAAAATTGAAAACGTAACGATTATAACACTATGAAAATATCAATATCAAGCAAAATATAGCACGTCAACGATCACTGACTTTTCCATTATGGGTCTTCTAGGATTACATAGTCAAGTGCATATTTGGGGTATTTTAATTCAAATATCTAGACATTTGGGAATATGGTAGAATTTGAAGTATTCTTATACGTTCTTCTGAATTTAGTGACTATAATAATGTGAGATAAGTTGATACTTGGTGCGCTCTATTTGGTCCACTAAGTTTATATATTTTACGGTTATTACGTTAGATATTTTAAGATTACATTACCAATTTTTTTCTCGATTTGAATGTCTAACGAACAGTTAAGGTCACATTGATTATCAAAATAAATTATATATAACTTAATGTACATGTCAGTAACATTTTTTTTTTTTTTTTAATAAAATCCAATTCTAGTAAAAATTCTTATCAGCTAGATTTTAAAATCTCTCTTTTCCATCTATAATTTATTGAAATTGATTTTCAAAAAAAAAAAAATCCCTTGGAAATTTCTAATATATTTTTACATAAATAAAAAATAAAATTTGGTTTTAACGACATGTGGGATTTTTTTTTTCTATCCCATATCTTATGGTGCGGGTAACATACACAAATACTAAAGATAATATTGAAGAATGAAGAGGAAAAAAAAAATTAATTTATGATTTGGTTATGAATATCTGAAGAAGGGTCATTGTTATCTGCATGATATTTTATGGAATTTTGTCTAGGAAACTAGGAAAAAAATTGAAATATATATTATGTTTTAATATTATCATTGCGGTTTCTGTACTTCTTTAAAGCTTGATGGTAAGAAAAAGTTTGGAAAAGATTAAAATTCTTTTTCTAATTCTATAACAGTGTCGTCTCCACCTATTTATCTAATTAAAATGATTATGTCACAATTAAAATCAGCATTTGAGTTAATAGTTAACCGTTTAAACCCCATCATTTACGGTCTGATTTAGGATCAGGCACAAATGTGACTTGAAGTTTTGACACAACATCAAGTTAAACACATCAATAAATGGCCATGCGATGAAGAATTTTGGCACACAAAAACAGAGACGATTGGGAGCCTGGAATGTTAAAACCATTTTAGCTCCGCAAATAGCTCTTGAATTTGAGAGAGAGCCAGACCGACTTAAATACTTTCGCATCGACACTTCAGTCCATTATTAGAGTGAAGTGTGACAATCTGATGATATTCCGACCTATTTAAAAGTAAGGTTTGATAATCAAGGTAGCGCCCAAGAAAGGTAATTTAAGATGTGCGATAATTGGCAAGGTATCACCTTGCTGAACACTATAAACAAAATTATTGCGATTATTGTACACGAAAGGTTCAGCTCAGTATTAGAACCTAGTATTCGAAAAGAGCAGGCCAGTTTTAGGATATGTTAGTCGAACAGTCAATCGAATGGCAGACGCCATTGTATGTGCTGGTTCGTTGATTTTAAGCGGGCATTTGACAGTTCTGATCGTATAATAATATGGAGAATAATGGAAAGTGTTGTCAAAATTACCAATGGACCTGAATTTTAACCACATATAACCATTTCATTTGTTTACGTACTTCTGAACAATAGTTGAAATGTTGATAAAAAAAACACCAAATTTTCAAAGTTGACGCTTACGTGCAAAGCTTACAGTGCTTTTAATAGTTAAGGCTTTGTTGCTTTACGAGTATGTACCGGTGTTAGATCTTGAACTCTATGTATATTAGACCTAAACTTAAATTCATTCGGCTTCTTAGCCATGACAGACACTGTAAATCTTAAAATATTATTCAGGTTCAAAAAGCATTGAGTTATTTGTGGATAAAAAAGAGCCGAATTTCTTGCTTCCAATTTCATATTTCTATTGAATTTCAAATACGATTTATTTACCTAAATTGAGAATACATCTAAAGTCGTGTTATTATCTGTTCGAGATCTGATTACATTTAATGTAAATTTCAATAAGATTAAATTTACAAAAAAAAATTAAGAAAAACGAAACGACAAAAGATGTATACCAAAACTGATGAAAACAAGATAAAGCATGGTTATATAGAATTATGACAATTTAGTGTCATTACGATGAATCCTGGTTCACTTACATTTGTATCAACTGTAAAATATTCACCCCACATATATTAATGAATGTACTGTTTTACTACAAATTTACGGAGAAACAGCACAAAATTAATATAGGACAATAACATAATGTGTCTTGTCGATCAGGACATCGAAAAATAAACAACTATTCAATGAAATTACTATATTTCAATGACAATTCAGCTTTTGAAAAAGCAAAATAAATGAGTACAAAGTTTAAAAATAATAGCACTTTCAAAAAAACAATATTGTTTTTGAAAACAAAATAAAACCAAAATTTATAGTACTCACATATAATAAACAATTGCCATTTACAGTATTTTCAATTTTAATTAAAACTTTGTCAGTTATTTTGTAAAATAATCAATACACAGTTGAATTGTGAAATTGTTTTGTTGAGAGAATCTCTTGACTGCATATTTTTTTCCATTCGGATGTTGTTATATAAACTTCTAATTAGAAATTGTTCACTTTTTTGCAAACATATTGATTTATTGTACATCATCGTATACGACCCCAACTGCCAGTGAAATGTAACAACTTTTCCAATAATTGTACAATCAACAGAAACTATAAATGAAAAGTACAATAATAATTATGTAACTAAATTATGAAAGAATGAAGTAATTATATTTTTATTTTTAGAAACGCATGAAAAACTTAGACGACTTCGGTACAATTTGAGATAATCAAATGACTGATTAATTTTGAACTTAGTGATACTACTGTTCTTACCATTTATCAATCTTAGTCTCAATCATGTTGCCAATAGCATATTTGTTTTCAGGAATTACAGCACAACCATGTTTGAATTCTGTGTAGCCGATTTAGGATACTTTTACATAACTCATAAATAATTAAGGCTCTAACATGCAAAACTAACTTCCAATTGTAATAATAAGTAAAGTATGTAATTAGGTTATGCTAATTAGGTCAGCATCGTTTTCAATTGCAAAAGATGCTAAGCGACTTTCTACATATTTCATCCTCAGACACGAAAACTCTATCTATAACCGTTTCCGACATATTTGCATTTTAAATACAATATATCTTCTAAAGATTATGTTCTCCTAATACAAATCCACAAACCAATGAAATGTACCAACGTTTTTCATCAAAATTGCAATTTCTCGTATGGGAAGTCTAGCATTTTTGCTTATTTGTGATTTTTTTCATCATTGAATCATTATATGATAAAATATAATGATTCAATGATGAATAATAATACCCGAGAGTATTAACTAAAGAAATGTTTGCATTGAAAATGACAACAAATCAGGATAAATAAATTGTTGCTATAAAAAAATATAAAATTATACAATTAATTATAAATGCTTGTACAGATTTTAGCAAAATCAAAAGTAAAACTTTTTTTTCTAAATCTCACGGATAAACAACAATCATTCATATTATAATCCTTGAATATCCAATGTTTGTTTTTTGTTTACAATTTTTTATTTTCTTTTTGCAAAAATTCTCGTAACCTTTTAAATTTAAGATCCCTTTTATTAAGTTATGATTTTAGGTTCCCTATTCTTTGTATTCTATTTTTTTTTTCTTTTACAATTATATTTCACATCATTATAATTTTTGTGTCCAGAAATTTACCAATACTATCATTAGAGACGTATATTTTAAAAGAAAACAACCCCATTTAAATTTGATTATTATTTGTTCCCTTATAAAGGCTATAGTTATCGTGTAAATATATGTGTATTTTCAGTTGTTGCATTTAAATTTATGAGAACTGAAAATTGTATTCATTTGGTTTTTTTTTTTTTTTTTTTTTTGATATTTTAAAGAGGGAATAATTTTGTATTATTGAAATATTAAATAAATGTTCATATAAATATTTGTAAGTATATATAATTATATGATGTGAACCTTAAAAATAATGGACAACATTGACGGTTACAAGAGAGAAGGAACAGAAAATATGGAAAAAAAATTGATAATATTTTGGAAAGAAAAACTATAAAAGCAGTAAACCTTAACGATAAATGTTCAATTGTTGCTTAATATTGAACGGGATTGGTTTGAGAGACATTACACCAGAAATATAGGCCAGTCATAAGACTGGCTGGCCTTAAAGGAAATAATGTCTTGAAAATCATATAAAATAAATTGTGTATTCTTTTAGTAACCATTAAAGTGGTGCTAGATTAAAAGTTGTGATCAAAATCTAAAAACTAAATATACTACAGAAATAAATTAAATTATTTAAAAATCAAAATAAATAAGTTGATACAACGATACTATGAATACTATGGATGTTGTACAGTGTTATCGTTACGGTCACAATGAGAAAATTATAAAGATGCTAATTTTTTCTAAATATTTATACTATTTTTCGAAAACCACATGGTAAGTTTTGCTATTGCACTTTAAAATTTCGTTAACCGTACACATTAATTACAAATGTTTGAAGAAATTTTTTTACTTAAAAATATTTCAAAATAAACATTTTTTTTCTTAATTTTTAAATGTTCCAAGTGAAATTATTACATATTTTCTAATAAAATAGTTTGTTTTATTAATGTGTCCATAATGTGTACACGTATTAAACACATTGTTTAGAAATTAATTTAACAAATAATTATGTTCATTACGTGTACAAGTTTTTTATTATAAAAATTTATTTATTTTTTTTTTTTTGTATTTTGTGCACATAATTTTATTACGTACACATTATGTGCACATTACGTAAACATACGTGCACAAATTTTAAATAAAATTATTTAAGGTTTAAATTAACAGTATTTTGAAAATTTTACACATTTTATATTAGTGTTTTATAAAAATAATTAATTTCGAAAAATATTTCAAATTATTTATTATAAATTCTAAACCGAAGATTTTAATTAATTGTTGCATACGTTTGGTATTAAATACTGTTACACAAAGTGTATATATCTTAAAGATTCTAATATTGATAAATCCAATTTATACATTGGTATTATGGTGATATTCTTTCCTCAATTAAACCCATAGAGAATTTTGTTTTCTTTAATAATTTAATAAGCTGAGACAGTAAAGAATTTTGTCACACATAA
>JANSTX010055398.1:0-10220 GCA_027564355.1 Penthetria funebris
TTTATCATTTTCTTTAAGACCGTGATCGATGCACGCTTGCAATAATTTATTGTTTGCTCTTTTTTCTTATGAATAGTCAGTTAATTACATGCATTATGTAATTTATTGATTAGAAAACACATTCGACTATTGATAATTTATTTTTTGCAATGAATAAGTTAATTAATTGCAATGTTCCAATATTTCTTTTATATTATTAAAATGCATTGTACGCTTTTCGTGCACTGTACACAAAAAACAATAAGAAATGCATTTGTAAAAAATAAAGACAAAATAAAATTCAAATTTTTTTTTTTTAAATTACGTAAATATGTTAAAACTCGCAAAATGCATCCATCCAAAGACTTTAAAATAGATCGGTGTACGTGAGCTGTTTTGATCAATTAATTATCCATTTTGAATTTTAATTCAATTTCTTTATTTATAATTTACCCATGTGCATATTTCAACTCATAATTTGCATATTATATTTTCCATTAGGTACTCGTATATAAAATATACCACAAAATGCATTATAAATTCCATCACGAAATGCATTTCAATATATTTATTGAATAATAACGACTATACGATATATTACTCAACTCTCTAAAATTTCAGTTCCATTAGAATTTTCATTGAACATCAATGAAACGAAATTATCATCATGATCATCATCATCATCTCGATCTTTAGTTATTCCATGCGGTGCAACATAGTTTGTCAACAAACTACCTTCATTGTGCTCGATCACCGACCAGCAGCACTTTCACTTCATTCCTGCACAGATCCAATGCCACTTTCATCGGTTGATAATTGATCGCCTCAAGATCTGCCAGTTTGATATTGTATTTGGCCAGCACCTCAAGTGTCTGTTAAATTTGTGACATGGTGTTATTTGAAGTGCCGATAAATAATTCGTTTTAAATTTTATCATTGACCGCAAGTCAACATCTCACACACATACCAATCTCTCCATTAATTTCATCTTTGAAACATTGATCTTTCGGCATCCTTCTTCTTCTTCTTCTTCTTCTACCTTGCCTTATTCCTTATTCAGTGTCGACCGCTCCCACTTCTCAATATATTTCTCCACAACTTTCTGTCTTGTGAAACGTCAATTTTTGCATTCAATCTGTTCCAAGTCGTTTTGAAACAATTGATAACCAAATAGCTTGTGAGCGACTGCGTTTTCTTACAATTCTTTTCAATATGCAAAGCCAAGTTTCCGGTCTACGTGACCGAACCATCTTAATCTACTTTCAGTGATTATATGCCTCTGGTTATCCCACTGAAAAAATATATGTTATAAGTTGGTCGACAGATCAATAATGTGTCTTTAAAGATATTGATATTTCGATCAACTTATAACATATATTTTACAAGTAGGGTAACCAGATGCACTGCGACACATATGCTTTTGTGCAGAAATTATAATGAAGACAATATACATTTCTATTTTACACCCAAATAAACATCGATAATATCATCAAGTCGAAACGATGCAGACCACGATGCAAAATTCCATCATCATCATCATCATCTAAACCTTTACTTGGCGCACATAGGAGCATAGGCCGTCAACGTACAACCGCAATTTCTCGCGATCTCGGACCACCCTCACTTCGCTCCAAACCATCCCACTGGCACTAGCCTCCTGAATGACGGTTCTTCGCCATGTTGCTTTTGGAAGACTCGGTTTTCCCTTACCTTGCGGGTTCCAGTTAAGTTCATACTTTGTAATATCATCCACAGGTCGCCACAGTGTATGGCCGATCCAATTCCATCTTCTTCGGGCGAGAGTCCTGTTCATCGCCTCCAGATCTACAAATCTCCACAAATTCTCGTTGGTTGGAATGTTTGGCCAGAAAATTTTTAATCTGCGCCTAAGGCACCTATCGACGAAAATTTGAGTATGTGACACGATGTCCAATTTGTCACCTTCCAAGTGTTTCGCAGCCATACTATAGTACCGGTAACCAATTACTTTTAAAAATGCGCAACTTTAGGTTCATTGAAATTTGTGTGTTGACCGCCAGCCCAACACCAATTGTTACACAAAGTTACGCAGATATTGGAAGTCTTCTATCTTCAAGTCGACCGGTTATACGCCATCTGATACCATGTGGTTCAGAGTTTACCCTGATCATAACCCAGTCCAAGTAAGAATAATAGTGGACGACAATATAGATCCCTTTTTACATCAGAATGTACATCAAAAGCATCGCCAAACCTTTCATGATGTAAAACTCTACACTTGGCGTTTCGATAAAGATCGAGCGGATTATGTTCATTACTTTACACGGTATTCCATAAGTTTCTAGTATAGTCCACATTATTTCACGATCAATACTATCGAATGCCTGTTTGAAGTCAATGAATAGCACATACAGTGGTTCGCAATGATTCGCAAGATCTACCAGATCAAAAACCTGCATATTCCTTTAGAATACTAGTTTGTAAAACTTAAACCGATCCTATTGTGTATGATAATAGATAGACACTTGTTTATCGTGTTCAGCAAGGTGATACAACGCCAGTTCTCACACATACCCAAGTTAACCTTTTTCGACAATTTAACTATATCAACCACTCTTTCCATAATGTTGGAATATCATCAGATAACAAAACTTCGGGTCTATTCAGTAGCTCGCGGCAGTACTCACTCGATCTTTTCATTTGTTGAATTTCGTTTGAGATCTGTTAACCGTCGTTGAATTGCATTGGACGTTCAGTTTTAAACCACTTTCCGGTTAGTTTTCCCACCAGCCGGTAAGTTTATCTCATATTATTTGAGTTTGTAGCGTGCAATTTTATCAAAAAAATGGCGCTTATTTCGCCGTGCACTTTTACCGATCGCCCTGCCCAATTGAGCATATTGTGTATGTAGGCCTTGTCGCTCTAGCGCATTGCCGTTGTTAATAATATTCTTTAATACTTTTCTTCTCCTTATTAGACTCCATGTGGCATCACTAATCTATTTCTTCCTTTCGTAATTAATGAAAGCAAAAACGTCCTCGCCAACCTGTTGCAATGCACCTGCGACCTCTTTCCAGTCTCGTCTACCGCCGTCACATGTCAAACGATCCACCAAATCGTTTGTGAATCATTGTTTTACCGCCTCATTACGATATTTAGAAACGTTTATTCTTTTTGCCGTTCTGGGTTGCCTCCTTATACTTGCCATAAGTTTTATCTTAATCTGTCCAATAACTAAATAATGGTTATTAACAACATCCGCGCCCACATAGCTGCGGATGTCAAGTAGAGTATTTTTTCCATCGTTTACTTATTGTAATGTGATCTATATGGTTTCTGGTATGCCCGTCAGTTGAAATCAAATTTATACTTTTGTATTCTTTTATTTTGAAATATGGTGTTATCAATCACAAGGTTATGGTTAGTGCACATTTCCGCGAAAAGTTCTCCATTATCGTTAATGTCGCCCAATTCGTGTGTACCTATGACTGGCAGACTCTCAGCCCATATTGCAAAACTCCATAACTATCTAGAATTGTTTACTTGATACCATACGATAAACAAGTATACTGAATGCCTGTTTGAAGCCAACAAATAAAATACAATGAGCAACTGTTTGGTTAGTTTGTTTGCTAAATGGTGAGTTTACTACAGTAGTTTAAAAAAAATAATACTCCTGCCGTATGCGTTTATCAACCTCCTAGTACAAGCGATCACATTGTATCCGCATATTATGTTAGTCCATTGCATTGCTGTTGCTAATTACACATTTGATATTTCTCATTCAATTGTAGACCAACATATTTTTATATTTTTTTTTATTTCATTCTTATTTTGAGTACAATCTGGCACATATGAACCTGACAATTCACTCATTCCCACAAATTTTCACAATCACTTGAAATCGCATAAACACTTTAATATCATTGATTGAATGACCTCATAGAGAGGAATAGGTTACTGATGAACGTATTCCTTGCAGAAGTTATTTGAAATAGTACATCACTAATCTGGGAAAACCGGAGTCCAAGGGAACAAATCCCTTGGACTCCGGTTTTCTCAATTATATGATTCCGATTTTTATTATGAGCATCCTTTGCTTCTCGAATTTTATTTTATCGTTGGCACCCATACCCCATAGACATGTTGATAGCTATTTAACTAATTCAACTTTAGCGTAGTGTTTTTCTGGTAATTCATCACTATTCTATCCATCGTATTTAAAAAAGAAAAAAGAAAAGATATGAGACTAACCGGTCTAAATGGCATAGTTTCAGTACAGTCCTTTTGTTCCTAGTTTCGGCAGAAACATAATTTTTAACTTTCTGTTTCCACCAGACCGACTAGTACCCAACAAAGTCGCCAGACATGATTCTGATTAATTTCTTTCTTCATAATGTTCGATCGTAGTTGTGAATGTATTAAGCCATTAATGTGAGCGCTTCGTTGCCTATGGCAACATTTAAGAATTGCAAACAGAAAATGTTTGTCAAATTAATTATAATTGTTATGGGTATTTAATGATAAATCTTTTCAATTCTCTTTGAATCTAAATCAAATTCTAGGTTTCTATGTTGCTGATGACAGGGATTGGATCATATCAATATTGTCAAATAGATCCTGTTCAGGATTCAAAAGATTTATCACGGATAATATCTCAGCGAAGATCGTTTGGCCATAATAATCACAATATTCGGGTGTTCCCTCAAAATACCACACAATCACTATACCGTTCCAACACTCGAAGCCTCGCATTGAGATGAGTGTGGGACTGATTTTAGCTATTTTCAAAAAAAAAAGACGAAGCACATTTTTGTTAAAATTTGTGTGTTCTGGCTATAATTTTGTGCAATTTTGTTTGTGTTTTTAGATTTTTATTTGTTGTTTGGGACTACAATTAATTATAATTATTATGATAACATTGCTTTCATTGGTTGCAGTTTTCTTTTCCCATTACTTTTCTTATTATGTAAATTAGTGAAGAAAATATTTAGAGTTTTCCTTTTGTTTTTTTTTTTTTTTTTGTTTATAGTTAAGAAAACCTTTAATAATTTAATTTAATTTTCGTTTTTTTTTTGGTTTTTTTTAAACTTTCTCCTCAATTTTTTGATTTTATGTTTGTTATGTCAATAGAAATATAATAAATTCAGCTAATCGCAATATTTTAATTAATTTAATTTTCATTTTTCAAAATTACAATAACTTAAAAAATTTGAATAATAAAATAATTTTCTTTTCTTTTTTTTCTTTCCATTTTTGGAATAAATTATTCCATAAACACACGAAATCAAAACAAAAACCAAAAAAAACAAAAAAAAAAAAAATAAAATAAAATACAAAACAAATCCAAAAAAAACATTATACAGGATGAGTTCCATCCATTTATTGAGGCCTTGCTTCCATTTGTTAAATCATTTTCATATACGTGGTTCAATTTACAAGCGGCCAAAAGGAAATATTATAAAAAGCACGAGAAACGAATGTCTTTGGAAGAAGAAAGACATTGCAAGGATGAATTACAGGTAATTATTTTATTTAAAAAATTAATTAATAATTAAAATACTGATTAGGGACTCATTTGTTCATCATTAGCAAGACAAATAGACTAAACCGGTAACTGCAACTCCACAAGATGCGTTGGTTGGTTAGCAATGGCGGATCCCACTAAGCCTTCGAAGGATCCCAATTAGAACGTAAGTGCCGTTTTGATACCACAAACTCGAAGAAATCTGGTTGATTCTTGCAGATATGCACATTAAATCCATCTCGTGGCGTTGAGAAAAGCCATCAGATCTTTTGGCCTTATAGTTGCAATTTCCGATAGATTGGGTAGTATATGCCTACCCAACAGCTTATATCTCTGCTGAGAAAGTGCTGGACATTTGCATAGAAGGTGTTCTGTAGTTTCCCTTTGATTTACATCGCCGCAAATGCGACAAATTGAAAGAGATACCCAATCAAGAGGCGTGGTTCTCGACGAGCTCCGTCACAAACCTGGCCACATCCCGACGTGATAATCGTAGGAGTTCTTCCGTTTTAGTATAAACCAGTTTGTTTGTTTAGTTTGCTGAGTGACGGAGAAACTTGCTACCCTCTCATTACCTGCAATGTCCCTATGGCCAGGAACCCACAGCAGTGTCATTTCGGCCGCGTTACTTGCCTGCATCAATGCGAGGAAGCATTTCTCGACCAGTTTTGATTTGCAGACCGATGACGCAAGCGACATAATTGTGGCCATAATATCCGTGGCTATCGCCACTCGTTGTATGGGAAACGAAGAAGTAGATAATAAGAAGGCACATGCCTTCCAGACAGCAAACATTTCCGCTTGAATTGTTTGGTAGCCTAAATGATACTGCCACGCTAAGATTGTCGGAGAAAAGCCCAGCTCCAACCCCGGCTCCAACCGTCGGTGAAAATGTTGTCATCGAAACCATCCAAAGGGTTTTTGGTAGCGAATCCTTTGTTAGACTACAACTTTCGCACCGAATAGTCAGTATCTTGCGCCATAATTTCATGAGGTAAGAAGCGCAATATGTTACCATGTCCATACGGCCTTTCTTGAAAAGCGTCTAATGCTCTCAGTGTTACGGCCGTCAATTTGGAGTAGCAATGCACAGGGAGCAGACACAAAAGAGCGTTGAGCGACTCCATGGCCATCGTTTTTAGCACCCCCGTAATACATCTCATAGCGCATCTCTGCACCCACTCTATTTTTGTTCTGTTGCAGCCTCTCTCTAAGGCCGGCCACCAGACCAGTAAACCGTATATTAGGATGGATCGTTTCACTGCTGTGAACAACTAATTTACCACATTGGGTCGAAGTCCCCCATGTGTTGCCAAACAATCTACTACAGGCGTACTCCTTTCTTGAACATCAGTTTGGGATCGAATATTACACAAAGATACTATGCCCTCTGCGCGATTACTACAGTTGTACCCCCCATCTTTGGGAACCTAAAATTTGGAATTTTCTTTTCCTTGTTAAATAGTATTAACTCTGTCTTCCCAAGGTTGACGTTGAGTCCACATTCTCGGGACCAGCGTTCTATCATTTTGATTGCAAACCCCACGATACTGCTGATCGTCGAAGGTTAAATGTCCGGCGGCTCCAGAACCACTATATCGTCAGCGTACGCTACCGCTGCATTGCCTGCTCTTTCCAACTTCTTTAGGATCTCATCCATAACTAGAAGCCAGCGAAGAGGGGAAAGGACACCTCCTTGTGGGGTGCCCCTATATGCATTTCCATTGATGTAATAGCCTACAAGCTGGGCTTGTACTATTCGTCTTGTAAACTTGGATGCTATTCGGCTGCTAATCCTTGGCGAAACACCAAAGCGAAAAAGAGCATCTTTGATGGCTTCCACCTTTACATTGTTAAACGCTCCCTCTATATCCAAGAAGGCGGCTTGTGTATATTGCTTATATGTCAGGGCATGCTTCACTGCGTGCACTACTGCGTGCAGTGCCGTCTACGTGGGTTTACCACCACAGTACGCGTATTTAGACTTAGATATTGAAGTTCTTTCCAGTAATCTACGGATATTGTTATCGATCAGGCACTCTAGGGATTTGAGAACAAAAGAAGTTAAACTGAAGTCCTAAATCGTTTGCCATCTCATGTTCCGTTCTGGCCGCCTTAGGAAGAAAAATTAGCTTGACGCGTGGTTCAGGCGAACACAGGCTCTAAAGAAAAAGTTCATCCATGGAATCGAAATCTCTTTAGTTTCCTGTAGCATGGCTACAAAGATACCATTCTACTCCTGCGGATTTGTAGGGCGAGAAGTTACTTAAGGACCTGCTAATCCTCTCTGGCGTAAACAGATCGTTCTCCCAGTCATTGGAAGTACATACTTCCTCTATTTACATTCGTAGTGTCGATTACATTATCTGTGCATTCGGGGAAGTGGGTTGACATAAGAAGTTCCGGAGTTTCTTTTTCCACTGACCAGTGTGCGTCTTGAGAAAACTAGGGATAGAGTAGATCTCAGCTAGAATTTTTCTAACTCTAGCCGACTCGCTTGTTTCCTCGATGGATTCACAGAAACTTTTCCAGTTTTCACATTTGGCACATTTAATAACTTTCTTATATTCCCTTAGGGAGTCTTTATAAGGCTGCCAGAAATTGTATCTGCGACAGGTATTGACCAGTTGTCTGCTCATTTTTCTGAGATCAGATAAGTTTTTGTTCCACCAGGGTGGAATCGACTTTTTGCTTCGTTTTGTTGGACATGCAACTGAATACGCTGTATTCATGGCTTTCCAAAACCTTTCAACTTCAGCCTTTAACTTTTGGTATTCATCATCTTCGGTCGGAGGCTTCCCTACCTTGTTCTTGATGACGATCGTTCAACCTTTAGGAAATTTTTGAAGTTATTAATCAGGATTATATCAATAATGTCTTCCCAACTTTCAAATGTATCCGAACTAGGACAAGTAAAAGTTGGGACACTACCCCTGTTACACACTTCTAAATTATTATATAGTAAAAACTCAAAAAGTTCCTCACCTCTATCATTTGTTTCCGAACTGCCCCACAGGGTATGTCTGGCGTTAGCATCGCACCCCATTAGTGCTGTTTCTTTCCTGTTTGTTATCCTGAAGATGAAGTCCGCAAACTCTGTTGGCGGCATGTGGCTATCATGTTCCATGTACAATGAACAGATGAAGAACTCTTCACCATCCTTATCCAGCAGCTTAACTGTAGTTAGATCCCTAGAGCTATAATTATAGCAAAGGAATGCATAAATGTGGTTTTTAATAACAATGTACGTCTCGCGGCCATGCAATCATAAACATCATCATAAACTGTACACCACATCAGTAAATTGAGCGGCACTATGATGAAAGTTGCCGTTTCTGATATGTATATGAAATTTATTCACTGCAGATCAATTACAATTGATGATAAATTTGATTAGTGCAATACAGTGTTTGTGGTGAATAAATCTCTTTGTTATGAACTGAAACTAGTAACAAAGAATGAATTAATTCCAGATTTGATAAATACACATAATCCACCAATGCTTTTGTATGTCAATCCTCATTCAATGATCGCAAGCTAAGCGTCACACTCTGATGCCAAAATATATTGTGACCAAGCTTCTATATTTTTATAATTTGACGTTGTGATGTGTAAATTCACAGGTATGTACCCAGTTTGTTAGTGAGGTGTTTATCATACCAACAAGACACTTAAATCTATAATTTAAATAATGAAACTGACATGTCCTGTTATTGTGTTACCGGTGCCAGCGTGAAAAGATAAATATAGGTTAAACAACCTTTTGATGGTTACCCTATATTCACCACTAAATTGTAAACATTGGCCATATTTTAGAATGTATTTATTTTTTATTTTATTTCTATACAGAACGAAAAGGCAGAAGTAAAACAGAAATGGGCATCAAGGCTATTAGGTAAATTACGTAAGGATATAACACAGGAGTGTCGGGAAGATTTTGTTCAAAGTATTACCGGTAAAAGGCAGTCAATTTGTGTACTATCAAATCCAGATCAAAAAGGAAAAATGAGACGTATCGATTGTTTACGGCAAGCGGATAAGGTAAGAATTACATTCGAGGGTTGGTTTCAAGGTGTAATTTTCAATTCCGTGATTCGATATTGAAAATTTTAGACTGCCGGGAAATCACGGGATTCGCGATTTTTCTTAAAGGCGTTTTAAATTTTTATTCATTTTATTGATTATAAATGAAAATAACATTTTTTAAACTATAAAATTGAAAAATGATGCAAATTTAGTTATTTTATGTATTAGAAAAAATAATCAACTTATTGATGAAAGTTAAATTACTTATAAGAAAGCATTGTTTCAATACTGTTCCACCGGCTTTACAATCTAACGGTAACGAAAGCTCCTTGTCGATTTCTGTTTTTGCAGTATTTTGCACAAGAGAATTTTTCTTTGGTGATCGCTTGAAAAGCTTTTATTTTGCATACTTTTATGCAAAGCTGACTTTATATCACAGATCGAGTTACGAATATTATTATCATTATCAAAATATTGACTTGAAACAAGTAGCCAGTAGGAAATCACAGACGCATTTGGAAAACAGTGCTCTTTGTTTCATTAGGTATGAAAGAAAGGACTGGATCATAGTCATAATACTTGGAATATAATAATATTATTACGAGTACCAGGGCCTACTATATATTTAGCAATCATTCAACTAGAAAAATGTATAAGGTGCTTGAATAAACTAGAAGCTTCGAGAAAGTTCAAGGGGTATACAAAAATC
>JANSTX010055399.1:0-10219 GCA_027564355.1 Penthetria funebris
GCATTGGGTTTAGATACATCCAAAGTAAATATAAATGGTGGTGCAATTGCGTTAGGACATCCAATTGGTGCATCGGGTACACGTATTTTGGTAACATTAATATACGCATTAAAACGTAGCGGTGGTAAAAAGGGTGTTGCATCATTATGTATTGGTGGTGGTATGGGAATTGCGTTGGCAATTGAAATGGTTTAATTTCATGTTTTTAGAGCAGATTAATTCGTACACAAATTGGTATGGTAATTTTGTAATTTGGGGTTTTTACGAACATTGTGCTATAATTTAAAGTTTTTCTTTGTTTTATCCGTTCTTTCTATATATTGATTTAGTACATATTTTATATTATATTACTGTAATGCTAATTCAGTGTCTTTTATTATTAATTTTATAATATTTTTTTTTTTTTTATTGTAATTTTGTATGTACAAAAATGAGAAAATAAAAGTTTAGCATTTGATTTTATGGTGATTATATGTCCGATTCGCAAACAATAACGTTAGACGTTATACAGGGTTCAGTCTCGGCTGCTATCCTATATACACTATAATTGATCTGCCTTTGGCCTCGCCCATTCGCGGTATAAATTCGGATACAACTTTACTTCCCATAAACAAGATTGAATATGCTGATGATATTTTTACACTTGGACACTAAATAAATGGATGCAACGGTGGAAGTTAAAAATAAATTATTCAAAATGTAGCGTTATAGTATTTCGCGGCACTAAAAACAAATAAACTCGATAAAAAATAAAAATCCTTTGCTACAAACAACTAATTCATCCTTTAATGACCTTTGCGTCCTGGTCCATGATATTCTCAGATCAAATCAAAAGAATTCGAAATCTGGAACGCAAAGTTCTTCGATTACTAACGGGTACCAGAAGGCCTAGGGGTGAATGTACGCATATTAGTAACCGAAGAATTTACCGTGCTACGGGTATCGAAAGAATTGATAGAGTGTTGGTTAAACAGGCGATGTAGCAGTAGGCCCATTAGATTCGGCGTGCCGATAAACCATATGATCAAACATCCAATGTACCTCTATCATCTGGGTATCAGTGATAGACTATATAATTATGATGGTTTATTAACTCCATATCATCAAAGATCCAATACTGATCCACAATTTGTGTATAACGTGGAACAAAACCATGAATGCATTTACGAAGACCTATATATGACTATCAACCCTACATCCTACTACTAACGGCGAAGTAAATAAAAGGTGCAACCAATACTTCAATTAACTTACTCACATCCTATTTTCGGATCAAATGAAATAAGGCATTTGGGCCAGATGACATGTCACCAGATCTTTAAAAACATCAAATTCAACGATTTCAATTTAAAACACGATCATATATGGGACAGTCGATCACTTCTCGATACTGAAAATTTTAATTATTTCCAATCGGTTATCACAATAAGAGATAAAATCGACGATGTAGGGGTTGTATCAAGTGGAGACCGGTTATGTGAAAAATTCAAATATCACCAAAATTAAAGGAAAATGTGTTTAAAATTGTGCGACCAGCAATAACTTTCGATTTTGAATGTTGGGCTGCTAAAAAAGACATATTCATAAATTACACGCAATCGATATTAGTACGTTTACATGGCATTAACATTTGAAGAATATAATCAACTTGATGCAATTTAACACGTTGATATATTATAATTTCACCATTTGTAAACGTTTTGAATTCAACAAAGTTCTCTCAAAATTCTCGCCACCACTATTGTACATGGAATTTGAAGATCAAACAGTTTTTGTTTGTGGTTCTCTAGCCGCTGCCTTCAAATCAATACTTTTAATGTACTCCCACTATCGATCCCGTACAATCAACATTAGTTACCACGCAATTTTCTGTAGTATGCCAATTTGAACCCAATTGAGTAAATAAATATAAATAAACAAATTAAAAACCTTATTTATAATTTTATTTACAAGACTATATTTCTTTAAAAGTAGCAATTTTTTAAATCAAACAAATAAACCATGCCATTCAATCTGAATGAGAACTCGGTGATTTTGAACGGCTTTTTGATCTTGAACCACTTCTAGAATGTGAAACACGACCACGACCACCACTACCACCATCACCACTATGTGAACCACTTTTAGATCTCGATCGACTTTTGGATTGTGAACGACTTTTCGATCTTGAACCACTTCTTGATCGTGCCGAACCGGAACCACTGCGTGAACCAGAACGACTCCGTGAACCACCACTTTTCGATCTTGATCGATTTTTCGATCTACTTTTATTACCATCACTACTGCCACTACGTGAACCAGATTTTGATCTGCTCGATTGACGTGATGAACGTGAACCACTGTTGGATCGTGAACGTGAACGATCCGATGCCGAATCATCAGCGTCTAATATTCTTCGTTTTTGGCAACTACGTTTATCACCACTAGCACCACCACGACCACCACTGCCACTATCATCACTTGCAATTTTTAATTTATCCGCATCACTATCCGATTCACTTGTTGATATTGTTGCTTTCGAAACAATTCGACTCATTTGTTTTTGTGTTAAACCTTCGCCCTTATTACGTTTTGGTGGTTTTTCTTTACCACTACCCTTTTTACGGCCACGTTTCTCTTTCGGACGATCACTGTCACTATCATCGGCATTTGTACGTTTCTCTTTACGTTTACGTGAACCATGTTCTTTCTTTTTCCGTTTCGAACTTTTATCGAAACCACCTTCATCACCACCTTCACCACGTGGTCCACCATCACTGCCACCCGAATCCGATACATACTCGTCTTTTCCACGGCCACGACCTGTACATAAACAAATTTATAATTAAATTTAATTTTTTTTAAAAAAAACGAAAGTTTTCATCGTTGATGTTAAATGTTTAAATGGTCTCTGTTAATGTACCTCCACGATATAAGACTGTTGAGTACCAATATCAATTCTATTAACTTAGGTGGATGTGTGGCTGTAACGTAACACTGTTATTACACGTGAAATGTCAACAAATGACCTCGAATTGGTCACGAATGCGATGGTGACAGACACGATTCGGAATTTAATTTGGAATGTTAAAATCATGCTTGAACCAATAAAGTCGGCGCAGGTGAATCATGAATTCAAAAGATATAAATTCGACGTACTTGAGCTTTGCAAGATTTGAATCGTAAACACCATATATATGCTGTTCATTGATATTCAAATCCTTCAACGGTGTTGATCGTGTTAACTTATGAGTTAAGCACATGTCGGGAAACGAACCCAGTACACCTTAACATTATGCATGATTGTTATGAGGGTCACACAACGCTATATATTGCCCGAAGTTATTGGCCCACATATGTTATACACAAATTATAATTCAAATTCAACTAACCTTTTTTCTTATCAGGCATCATTTCTGCAAATAATAATGCATTCTTTGTCTTCTCTTTATATTCTTGACGTTTTAATAATAATTCCTCTTTCGTCTTATGTCGTTCCTCTTCTAAACGTTTACGATCTTCTTCTTGACGTTTCTTAAATGCCAACAATTCATCTTCTTGTTTCTGTCTAATACTTCGTTCCTCTTCATCAATACGACGTGCACGTGACACATGATATTGTGCTTGTGATAACAGATCTTGACATTGATTTGCTTCAACAGTTGCTAATGTTATATTATAACGTGTTTTATCACCATGTACTGATAAATATGTGAAATATCTTGAGATAAAGAGAGAAAATAAAAATTCATTGTTTTTGGGTCTTTTTTTGCATCACAAAACATACTTATGTGCTAATCCTAATTCATGGACAGCTTGTAAAACAACTTCTAATGTTGATTTTTCATCTTTTAAAATGTACATTGCAAGTCTTTGCAATACAAGAGCAATATTGAATAATAAAACCTTTAATTTATAAAATATAAATAAGAACGAGTTTAACGTTAAATACATACAATAAATTAAATGGAAAAAAATGTATTCACCGTATCTTGTGGTGCAACACGTCTAGCTCTTAATAATGTCATTTTTGCATCTTTCAATTTACCAGCTCGAAAATATGCTCTAGCCAAATATTGCATAACTTCAACATTATAATGTTTAAAGAATTTTTTCAAACAATTTTCATACATTTGAACAGCACTAACATATTGTTTTTGTTCAACATAAATATGTGCAATATTTAGCCATACATCACTGAAATCGGCGGTTGCCTCACGTACTTGTGCAAACATATCTCTAGCCTCGATAATACAACCTTTATGTGCCAATACTGAACCAATACCATTTGTTGCCCATATATTTTTTGGATCATTTCTTAGGACCTGTAAACATTGTGAAAACAGATTATATTATATTTTTATCAACAGAACCATCATCGTGTTGACCTTTACTCAACGTGAGAGCTAAGTGTGTCAACGAATAACCGTAGTTTTGCACGTTATATGGGCCAGTGTCTTCATTCACTTCAATTGGCCGACCGGATGTTCTATTACCCTGAATATTCGATTTAAGTGGGTAATTCCGTCACTGTATGGCGGACACAATTCTATTTTCATCGGTTGACAATCTGTTATCGCTCCACAAATTCCCGTTTGATATTCAATTAATGAACAGTTAATTTTAAATTATGCTTAAATTTAGTTTTTCGTGGAAATTTTCGATGACCGTTAAACTTTATTTAGCATACCAAACAATTGCCGACAACCTTCTGTATGCGAAACTTAACATCTGTTTCTGTACCATCATCTATTGCATATTAGAAGTACTCTAATTTATGCCATTACCATTGACGATAACATGAACATGTCATAGACAAAAAAAATTGTTTTTAGTAATTTTGTTTTTAGTATCTTTAAAAAATTAGTCTTGTGAGTCATTTCACCCTCATATCTATCTCAGTTTGTTATAGCAGCAGAATATCGATAGGGAATTCTAGATATTTAAGACAATCGATTAAACCCCATCCGGTTCAGTATTTACCTTGATCAAAATCCAATTCAAAATGATCAGGAACAAATAATGCTGATAAACATTACTGTTTCACAATCGAATGTCCATCAAAAATATAACCAAATCTGCAAAACTCTATATTGTGAATCACGATTTAGTCCGCTACATTATGTTTATGAGTTTAGAATTTCTAAAATTGTTCACATCATACCAAAATCAATACTTTCTAATGTGTGACTAAAGCAAATAACAACACATAAGTGTTCCTGTCTTCAGTCCTTGCAACTTTAACCGTATTTGAGTTGATCTTAGGATATCATACTATTTATTTTTTGGATAGCCATCACGGGGAGGTATTGCAATCATACTTGGTCAAGAATTAAATCAATGTTTGCATTTTATATTTTAGTAATCAGACCACCATTTTGCCCTATTTAAAGGCATTAAAAATAACGATTCAATCAACTGTTCAAAATAATTATTAATGTTTTGTCTGTGCATGATCTATGCGGTCTGAACCCAGCCTGTTTCCTTCGCATACGTTCAATTCTAATTAACAGATATTTAAGTTAAACAAAAAGTATTTTTACCTGTTTATAAATTGATAATGCTTTTTCTTGATGTTTTTTCTCTTTATCCTTATCTCTATTTGGTTGATGTAATGTTTGTAACCAGAAATTACCTAATGCAATTAATGAATAGGCATCGGACGATGTTGCTGGATTCTTTAAAATTGTTTCAAAATTTTTCTGCCCTAAAATCCATTGCATTTTTGCCAAATGTAAATTACCAAGCAATGATCTGTACAAATTGGAAACAAAACTTTATAATTAATATGTGTTCAGTGAATTATTATTAATACTCGTTACATACCTTGTATCAGGATTTTCAGTATTAATTTTAAGGGCATCTTTAAAAAAATCAGATGCCACAAAAATTAAACCTTTGTCCCGTGCCATACAACCTAAACGTAAATAACAATCAATATAATTTGGATGTTGTTTTAATATATTCTTATATAATTGATCAGCTTTATCAAATGAACACATTGCTTCATTTAAACGTCCCAAATTATATGTCATTGTAACCGATATTGAATCATAATATTGTGCATCATTATGACTTTCGAACTTTGCACGTTCCAATGCCATTTCTAATTTACTCTTAGCCTCTTGTAAATTCTCTAAACGATAATGTAATGCAGCCACATTATTTAATATTTCCGGTGGTATTTCAGCATTCACCTTTTCTGTTAATATATTTGTTGCTGTTGCATACGCTTGTAATGAACCCTGTAAATCATTTTGCTCTAAAATTTGTGCTAATTCAATCCATGCTTCAACATCGTCCGGAAATTGTTCGGTTACTTTTTTCAAATGTGTTTTAGCAATATCACGTTTTGTTTGTGAATTTGAATTTGCATACAATGAACCAAGTATTTTCATTGTTTCATAATTACCCGGTTGTGCTTTTAATACTTTTTCAAAGCATTGTGCAGCCTAAAAACGTTTCAGGAGGTTTTTTTTTGCAAAAAAAAAAATAAGAAAGAAAAACATTACAAAATTTGTATATTTTAAAAACAATTATAAAAAAAAAAAAATAATTATATCTGTGGTCAGGATGATCGCGAACCAAACAAACAAGAATAAATCTATAGTCACAAAGGAGACTATTTGAAAGTCTGAAATTTGGCATTAAAACGAGATATAGAATATTGCTGTACAAAGGCACAATAGCCGTTAAATCTATGAAAGACGAAATGCTAATAGGTATAAAAGAAATACAGTTTCTAAATGATAAATATCCTCATCCATCAACAGATAATTCCTGAATCAAATCCGGTTTCGGAGCCAAAGACTATGTAGTTACTATACTGGAAGTCGAAAATGCTGTGCAAAAAATTAAGCGATGCATCGAACTTATTTCACACACTATAAAATGGGAAAGAATTTTGAACACAAGACTTTGTGATCTAGGAATCGTCAAAGGCAGATCAAAGAATTGTAAAAGGCAGATAAAGGAATCGTCAAAGGCAGATAAAGGAATCGTCAAGGCAGATAAAGAAATCGTCAAAGATAGACCAAGGAATCGTCATAGGCAAATCAAGGAAATGTCAAAGGTATATCAAGGAATTGTCAAAGGCAGATCAAGGAATAGTCAACGGCAAATCAGAATAAAAGACAGATATCAACATGACATTCATAGATCTTCAGAACGCATTTGAACATATTACTCACAAGGTTTCGTTTAACAAACACAATATCTAAATATATTCCTGCTATTGAATATATGTATATAAATACTAGCACAAGCATTCGAACAAATTGTGGCACATTTAACTCAATCAATGTAAACTTTGGTGTTCGCGCCAGAGTTCTGCCATTAACTGCATTAATTTTAATCACTGCAATTCAATATGTTTCTGGTATAATACAGCATCCTCATCCAGAAGGACTACGTGTCAGTCACATTAGAAAATTTCTATGCATAAAACGATCATACTGAACGGGCGGTAAAATCGATGATGATATTCAACATCGAAGAATGTGCGGTTGGATCAATTGAAGATCGGTTTCTGGTATTTTATGTGTTAGAAAAATAATATTTACTCACATTTTCCGAATCACCACGATAAATATACATTTGTCCTAACCCAAAATGTGGCAATACAAAACTAAGTGGTGCAAATTGTGTTGATTGATAATAATATTGAAATGCTTGATCATAATCTTGTTGTGCATGAAATGATCTGGCCAATTGATAACAACTTTCAGCTCTCATTGCCTCATTTTCGGTATTATGAAATGCATGTAATGCTAAATGTTGAACTTTTTGATAATCCTAAAAAAAAAAAAAAAAAACACACACACAACAGGAGTGAATGTTAATATATTTTTGTGAACATTTTGAATACAAAAAATAAACTAAACATTTTTTTTAAAAAATGTTACCTTTTTAAAGAAAAAATGATTTGCCAAATGATTTAAAACCATTGGATTTGTTGAATCGACTGTATATGCTTTTGATAACATTTGAACACCCATACGATTTGATTCAGATTCATGCATATTTAATTTTGAAATAGCCAAACCAACTAATGCACCAACACAATGTTGATCTAATTCTAATGCACGTTGAAATGCTAATCTAATTAAGAAGAAAAATGATTAAAAATCATAAAAATTAATTTGTAAAACCAATTAATAAAAAAAACCCAAACAAATACACACTTACTTTGCCTTCTCATGATTATTCATTTTAATAAAACAATGTCCCATTCCCAAACGTACAGCAGCCGGACAATTTGGATTTGTACGTAATGCTTTCTTATAAAATGCCAATGCACCACGATAATCTTTTTTATTAAATGCAATACACGCTTTACCCAATAATGATGGTATATTTGATGGTGATTGATTTAATACGAAATTAAATTGTGCATCGGCTTGTTCCATTTTGTCACCTTCAAGTAAACAAAAGTATGCTCTGCCCAATAAATGATTCTAAAATTATAAACAATAATAAATTTTTAAATTTTTTACATTTTCTCTCGTTCCCACAATTACTCCGAATTCCATTTATTTTATCAAACAATTTAACTTACCTGATCGTACATTATAATTTTATCGGCCGTTGTATACAAATGTGTTGCTTTTAAAAATAGTTCACGTTTTTTATCTTTTGATTTTTCACGATTTGCTTCCTGTACATAATAGGCGGCCAACATATCATAGGCACGCATTTGATCCTTTTCAAAATCTCTATAGTCAATGTTAGCATCTGTACGTGCTGCTTCCAGAATTTTTATAAAATCATATGTACGTCGTTGTTTATAATAAGCAACCTACACAGTATACATATACACAGAATAATAATAAAAAAAAATAAATTATTAAAATATTTCAAAATTAATGTAATGTTATATAATAAACCCTTACAGCAACATTAACCCATGTATTCAATTGAGATCGTTCCTGTCTCAGAATCCCCAACACTTCTTCGCCATCTGGCAATTGTTCCGTGTCCAATTCAATTACCTGCATTGGGTGGAAGGGAAACATTATTTTCAATTACTTTTTTTTTTATGTATATTCTTAGTATGGTTTAATAAATAATTAAAAATGCAAATATAAATAAATAATAAATAAAACAATAAAAACACAAACCTCGTCGGTATCCCTTAGAGGGATTTCAATAGTAGTGCTATTGGCCATGTTTATGTTATTTATCCGTATTTCCTTTACATATGTTGTTTAATCCATAAAATTCTATTTAATATTATATTATTTATGTATAAAAATTTTAAATGTTAAACACTAAATGTTTTTAAAATTTATAAAGAAAATAATTTATTTTCAATCGAATAATACAACGCGTTATGAAATGAAATGTCAAAAAAAAAAAAATGGTAAATTCACACGTTACTTTAATAATACAAGTAATTCACAATTGATACATATATACATAAAGTAAACATAAAATTTATATGATAAATAATTCTTTTTAATTAATTTAATTACATTTTAATATTAAATATAATTGATGAATAAATAAATTTAAAAAAAAAATTTAGTTAATTACTTTTAATTTTAATTAATCAAGTCATTTATAATAAAAGTGACATCTACTCAAAATTTATCTATGATATGTTGAATAAATTTCCAACTAATTAACTCTATGCTTTATACGTTTAGACATTTGGTCTCAGTTTTTGTTTATTTTTTATTTAGTGGTGATTTATTTTCTTTGTGCTTTTACATTAAAAAAACAAAATAATGTTTCAAAATCGAAAACAATCAAAAATAGAAATATTTCATTCATGTAATAATTTAGTGTGTGTTCCGTATATATTAAAAAATACAAATACTATAATTGATTTAAGAAATGAAACAACGGTGGTGGGAAAAATTGAAGAAGTTGACGGGTTCGTTTTGTTTTTGTTTTGCTTGTCTTTTTACTTTTAGTGCCGGATGGATTTTGGTGGATACGTTTTACACGTGTTTCTCAAAATAAAATTCAGTTTGTATAAACTACCAAATTGTGTAATTTATTTCTGGCAAAATGCATAGAAGAATATTCAGATTTAATTTTCGGGTATTATTAGTTTTTAAAAATGGCATCATATGGCGAAAGAGTTCTGTTATGACAGGTGCCAAGCTAATTTGAATTTGTTTGAATTTGATTTGTGTTGCGTATCTGATGTTCAGTTTCGGCTTAGACTTTATTGAGTGTGGACGTGGGGGGAATTTATAGGGTAAGAAAAATAAAATAAAATTCTTTCCACGTG
>JANSTX010055400.1:0-26418 GCA_027564355.1 Penthetria funebris
CAAAATTAACTGAAAATAAAATGTCCTAGAAAAACACAGGTCCATGACCTAACGAAAGAAGAAGAAGAAGAAGAAGATTTTATCTCCTATGATGACACTCAAAAATACACATAAATTATGGAATCAGTGAAACATAACGTTCCGCAAGTCTACCTAGCGATTTATATTTTATTTTTTTTTTTTTCAAAAGAAGAAACTAATAATGGTATGCCGTCTGAATGTCTAGAATACAATAATATGTGACATAGAAAGCTAACAATAATTGGTTAGTTTTTACAAGACTGAAAAATACGTCGAAATACGCGGAATGTGGTAAATGTCACAAATCCAATAATACTTCATTAATGAATGCCTTAAAAACTGTAAATCATTTTGATTCCCTCATATCAAATTTATAAACAATTTTAGTTGTTCTCTTCTACATCTGAACAATTCATTAGAGTGGTGTATAACTGCTCAGTTACCTCGAGTTTGTTGGTGAAATATTTTTCACCAAATCGACAAATACGACACAGATACTCGCTTTTTAGTCCCGATCAGACGAAACAAATTGACATATAAAGATTCGTGATGATTAACCTAAGTGATATTAGGTCACTGCACTCGTCAAAAGGGTGTCAATGTAACAAATTTCAACGGAAACACAAATACATCAATATACATTGAAGCATGTTATTTATCGACTAAAAAGATGTGAATAATTTGGTATACCAATGCAATGTATTATGTGTTGACAAGATATGTTTATACATTAAATCTACAAAGGTATGTACCTATATTTTTTTGCCTAGTATCCAGTTCAAAAGTACCCAAAAAAATACCAGCGATGGGCATTTACACCAAAATTTACATTGTCTACAGTTACATGTAAACTATACAACTTTTTAAATGAATACTTGAGAATTGGATACGGAGCATTTACCACCGACCTATCATGTGATCGTGCTTCCGCTGTTACCATAAGAAGATGGATATTAGTTAAGTTATATTTGAATGTTATTCAGCCTCTTCCTTCACCGCCTGATGAATATAAACTACAAAACACCCATCTTTATTGTGAATTTATCTTAGCAAATGGAAAACAAGATTATGAACGATCTCATTATATTTTTAATGTGGTGACACCTAACTGTCAAACTAATGTTTTTCTATCTCTCTAAAAAAAAAATAATACATTTGGCAATTTCATTTCACTGTGTGTACGGAGTTACACAAATTGAATATATTTTTCATTTAAAAGTTTATAATAACAGTCTTTATAATTAGTGCGAAAAAGTATTTAAAAATGCCGGCCGCTACAGATCCGGTGGCAAAATCAGAGCGGGAAGAGTTGCTTTGGCAGGCTCTAAAGGAACACATAATGCTGGAACGGCAGAAGAAGAAAGAAGGTTTTTTCTTAATTTGAATTTAACTAAAATAGGGCATTATTTTAGTTTTTTGTTTTTTTTTTTTATTTTAAATCTTAACTCTATATTCTTATTGTTTTCCTAAGAACAAGAGGCTGAAGTTGAGGAAGAACGTTTAAGAAAGGAACGTGAAGCTCGTGATCGACAAGATGCAATGACTTTAGGTAAATGTTTGCCCGTTTTTTTCTATCGTCATTCATGGTGCATTTTTAAATTTCATTCATTTTTGTTTTTCGTTTATACATTACCAACTTCTTACTTTTATAGACTCATATGTTTATTGAAACAATCGTGTGATATTTTTTGGCACATATTTCATTAGTCAAATAAATTTTTAATTCACAGGTGAAACTCGTGAACAAATACAGAAAATTAACAGTTCACTTGAAGATCTTAGAAATGAAAAACAGCAATTATTTCTTCAATTAAAGAAATTATTAAATGAAGATGAAAATCGTAAGAAGCAACAACAGCAAAAAGAAAGGTTTTTTTTTTTTACATTGTAGTCATAATACAGCGTATCTTTTCATTTTTCGTAAATATCCTTCTTCTGTGTTTTTCTCAGTGAAATGTTTGCATTACAAAATATGGTTCAACAGCCAGGACCACATCCACAAATATTTTTGCCTCCACGTGCTCCGCATCAACAATTAATGCAAAAGGTAATAATTTTACAGTCGTAATAAGATAAGAAATGAAATACGAATTTTGTGTAAAAGAAAAAAAAAACTTGTTTTTTTAGTATTTACAAGGTGGTCCACCAATGGGTCATTCACATTCAAATCAACCCATTAAAAGAGGTCGCAGTCCATCACCGACACCACCGCAAAGTTATTACAAATCAAGTAATACTTCTTACATACCTGGTACAAGTAGGTTGCGTTTTTTTTTTGATAACTATTCATTTATATAATAAATATATTTATATTGTTTAGAAATGGAAGATGGTAGACGTTCCGGTGAAGTAGGACGTGCTGTTCTGTGGAATAGTAACAGATTTTTTAATAAAAAAAAAATTTTTAAGTTCATAAACAAAATAAATATGTATATTTTTTTAAAATTTAGAACCAACTTATCAAAATCCTGGTGGTACACTTTATTATCCATCACCAAATCAAGATACACGAGGGCAAACAATAATTTTTCCTACTTATCCAGGCAATTTAAATATACCAATAAGACAAAACTATCATTTAGACATAACACAATCAAATCAACAACAATCACAACCACCACCATCATCCCAACAAACACAACAACATAAATCGGACACAAAATCAGTATCAACTGCACATGGAAAAATTTATCAACTTAATTTAGATGGGCCAATAACACCGTTATTTCCATCTCAACAGCAACAACAACAGCACAATAAACCTGATACAAAATCAATACAAAGTGGTCCAGGAAAAGTTTATCTTAATTTAGATGGTCCACCAATGCAATGTGCACGACCTCAACCAGAACGTGTTTTTCATTTAGAAATGAAACATGATGAACGTAAGGAACGATTAATGCAAGCAGTACATCAACAACAACAACAACAACAACATCATCAATCGCATCAAAGTCATCAAACGCATCAGCAACATCAACAGCATCAGCAACATCATCAACAACAATCGCAAAGTCATATGTCTGATGGTATTGTGTATGCACCATTAAGAACTATTCCTCCAAATCCAATGATGAAGAATATTATGACAATAACTCTAAATCAACAACAAGTAATTTTATTTTTATATATTCGAATATTATTATTATTGCTTTTTTGATGCTTAATTGTCTACATTTTAAAATAGGGTGGTAATCCAGTTAATATCAGCCAAGGATATTTAAACAGTCAACAGCAATCAGGTCAGCAATCTGGGCAACAATCACAACAATCCCAAATACATTATCAACGGCATCGTTATTAAACTGATAATATGCAATTGATATATACTGCAAATAATTTTCAGTGTATAATTTTTATACTGTATTAACGGTTTTAAATCAGTAAAGCTATATACGTTGACATGAACAATAACAAATAATCTTTAAATATTCCACTTTTTACAATGTGTATATAACAAATCTTAATAATTTTTTTTACATAGCAATTGCGTTAAAATGTATAAAGAGTACGAAAGAGATTCAGTTTGGTGTACTAACTCTGATCATTTAATCAGGGTTAAAGAGGTGGTGTAAAATAATCTCGCCATAAAACTCGGTAGCTGGACTATATATTATATATATACATATATATATATATATATATGTTGGATGCATTTTAGAAACATCTGAGTACATCCCCGTGTATTGTACTAGTTAATATGATGACGGTAATAAAACCATCCTGACGAGATGAAATGTTTTTCATAGAAAAACACAATACTTAACATAATATATAAGACTATTTATCATATAAATGAAGTTAAGATTTATGTTCTTAAGACAATCCCCTAACATGCTATTGTTTATCATAATTTACATTCAGAAAAATACTATGGGAGTTATTTCAAATTTAAAGATAGAATGGAAATGAGGTAATCGGCTTGATGATTGCTTGCCGCAGAGCTATTTAGATTTAAAACAGTAAATAAATCAAATACAATAAATTAATAGCTAATGATAAATGTACCCAGCGTTATGCGCAACAACCATAATTTTATTAAATTTTTTCGAATAAAATTTTCAAATTTCATAGAAAATATATTGTGAATCATTTTGGAGAGTTTTTCATACTGTCAAACAATGCACATTCGATGGATGTAATTTATTTTTTTTAAAAGTTGCAAATATAAACAAAACAAAATTAATGAGTATCATAACAATAAATAATAATTCGATTTTAATTTCACATAAAAAGTTTATAGATGCATTATATTTTGAAAATGTACTGCATAATAATGTTAATAAGAGATCTTTTGAATTTAATCTCAATATTTTTAAAATAGATAACAAATTTTTAAGAAGTAATCAAAAAGTTGAAAGTTCGTCCACCACAAATGTTGATAGTGACCAAAATAAAAATAGAAAGAATAATAGGAAGCGAAAGTTTAATAAAAATGAAGGTTCTGAAAGTGATACGGTATATTTTATAATTAAATATATTCTTTATATATGTTATAGCATTTTGTTCCCATTACCCTATTTCTGCATTCAAAAAGCAACATGTTTATTACCCCCCCCTTTGACACCATAGATGAACGCTTGTCTGCATACCTCACTATTAATTCTACCACATATTAAAAACATTCATTAAAATTGAAATATCCACCAAATTTGTCCAGTATGTGAGCTTATGGTATTTGGTTTTTGTCGTATTTGTGGAGTGCTGTTTATTCTATAACTAAACATAATCATTGTATTTAAAACAAAAACATTGTCTTGTATTTAACCCTTATGGTTTACAGTCGATTTAAAATTTAAAATATTCTGTCATATTTGGATCTGTTTGTAAAGTACTGTTTCTCTAATTTCTTATTTCAATTTTCTATTTATCTATGCTTAGTTCTTTATAACTAAACAAACTCATAGTATGGATGAAATGGGTTGTACTATTTAAACATATATATTGGTACACTCAATATCCATATTGTATTTTACCTAATATATTAACATTATCTCGATGTCTGTCATAGACACTAAATGTACAATACAGCAATCCGGCCTTCTGAACCTTCTGCTCCTCAATATATTTCTCTACTTAATGTGTGATCACTTTATGCATTTTTACTGTTGATATTACTTAGCAACTTCTGGACGTTCACGATTTCACGTGTAGAATTACTAACCATGTCAGCATTATAATCTACGTTGAGTTATAATGGTAATATATGTTAACGAATCGGAACTAATATTAATTAAATCACGGGGTCTATTGTCCGAAATTCTTTGCCCATATAACTATGTAGTTCAGTATTATTTTTAAAAATGGTAAAATATATTTATTTACCTGCTTCTTTTGACCGTCAAACTCAAGACGCTCACATATAGCTGATTTAAGTGTCTAGATTTGACAAATAAAATCATCCTTTCTTTTGCTTCACATTTTACCAGTTTATATGTTTCTAAATCGTGTGACAAACAATTTCGTTGTCATGTTTTGTATGATATTTTCTTATGTCTGATTTTGTGCTGGACCGCAGCATTCCACCATCAATTTCTCTTCGAAATAATTGAAGAACTTTTTGACATACCCAAATATTAGTTTCACTTCTATTTGCAAACAATTATTTCATATAAATTCCGACTCGCTTTCATTTGAATTATTGCATCTTAAGTATAATTTTTGCTACTAACAATCTAGGCTGTAAAATTAGAGTATATCTTAAAGTATTCCATTTAGCTTCTTGTTTGTAGGCCATTCACTTCATATTTCATGATAGATTATTGCATCCTGTTCTAAAGAAGCTTCAATTTGTCAATTTTTCAAATTTAATATTTTTTTTTATTTACTTCATTTTCGAAACACCGCACACACCCGTTGTTATTTTTATATTTAATAAAATTCTTTTTTCAATTGCAGACTCTGATTAATTATTTACATTACGAAACAGTACAATTTATGGAATATTGTCAATCAAAAAATGTAATTAATATAAAATTATGTAAATTACTAAATGATCATAATGATGAAGCACAAATGATAACAAAATTACTCTATTCTGGTAACTATTCGACAGAATGTCTATATGGTGAAAATATTTTAGAGAATGCAATTATAACTGAAGTAGACAAGGAATTGTACATAATTCCATCAAAATGTAAATTTTATAGAAATAATATAAAAAATATAGCTAATTGTATAGATGATTTATTTGATTTTATTGTTATTGATCCACCATGGCCAAATAAATATATACGACGTGTTAAAAGAATCAGTACGGATTGTAGGTAAGTATATGAGAATAAAATAAATAAATTATTATTATTCAATAATTATAATCCACTTATTTAATTTAAGTTATCAAATGTTAAACGAAGATGATATTTTACAAATGCCAATTGAAAATTTAATTAAACCAAATAGTCTTGTTGGTATTTGGTGTACTAATTCACCATCACATATTAATTTTATTAAATCAAAATTACTAATAAAATGGAATTTAAAATTATTGACTACTTGGTATTGGATTAAGGTAAAATTTTTAATATTATAATATAATGCTTTTTATTATTTAATGGTTCTTATGTTGAGCGGTCAGCTTGTTTTATAATGCAATCAATATTCTATATTAGTGTTTTTAAAGATTAATATATAGCGATTCGGACTATTATACGCATTTTGTCGCTTGTGAACCAATGCATGAGTTTCACATCTCAAAGTTAAGCAACAACGTTTATGCGTCTAGCAGTTCTAGATTGTCTCTTTATGTCCTCCATAAGTTTAAATTTCATCTAACCAATTATTAATTATTATTGATCTTTGAAAATATTCGCACCTTCTATAACAACGAACGTCTAACAGAGAATTTCTTCGTCTTTTTTCATATTTGTTTCATGATACTCATCATTTTGTTTACCGATACCCATAAAAGATGACTCCAATTTTATCGATGTCTAATTCGGATCAGAATAAGAAAATCTCTTCTTAATATGATCCGAATTATTAAAACATTCCAAATTATCTAGATTTGATTTCCGGTGAGCCGGTTTAATGTGTATTCATTAACCCATTTTTTTATTTTTTATATTTAGTAATAATTAAAAATAGGTTTTTGATAAAAATAAAGCTTCTATTTCTTTTTTAGATAACAAATTTTGGTGAAACTGTCTGTGAGTTTAATTTACCATTACGTAAACAACCCTTTGAACGATTATTTATAGCATGTCATATAAGTTCAGATGATAATCGATTTCATGAGTTTCAAAATGAAAAATTCATTTTTAGTGTACCAAGTGCTATACATTCTCATAAGCCACCAATTCAAAGTAATTTAAAACGATTATTTTGTTTATTTTCTATTTGTCTTTTATTAAAATTATATATTATTTTTTTTCAGATTTATTTACAAATTTCTTACCAAATAATCCAAAATGTTTAGAAATATTTGCTCGTTATTTAATGCCAAATTTCACTTCAATTGGTTTGGAAGTTTTAAAATTACAAAATTTGAAATTATTTAATGAAATTTGAATGATTGTTTCAATATTTTTATTTTATTTAAAAGGAAAAACAAAAAGGAAGCGTCAAATATAAAGGTATGATTTATAATTTTTATTTTTTTTATTTTTAGTTTTGTTGTAAATGTTTTTGATTAAAATAAAATAAATAAAAATATTTAAGTTAAAAATTAAATAGTGCTTAACTAAGTATTATTAATTCTATAATTCATATTATAATTTAGATGATATTATATAATTAATGATGACCATTTGTTATGCCAGTTTTATAACCACCAGGATTCATTTGTTGCCAACGCCAAAAATCAGAACCTAAAATTATTATTTTATTAATATTAAATTATTTATTGACTTAATCATAAATATCATCATACATCTTGATCTGTATAGTATACAATTTAAAGTAAATAGGCGACCACTAAGAGGTTAAGATGCAGTTTTCAATATGCATCAGTTAACGAAAATAAAATTACTACAATTGAGCTCTTCAGTTTGAAAAATATTACGATGATACATGAAACATATATAAATTCTACAAATAAAGCACTACTCTCATAGACGAACCGATTTTCCAGCGACAGAAGCTTCGAAAAGTTAAACTTTTGACTTATAAGTGATAATACATTCACCGGTTAAATATATAATACCGTCAACATAGGCGCAAAATCAGTGTCTTTCGACAGTCAAGGCACGTGGTTAATGTAGGAAAACCATATGAAAATTTCATTTAATTACTACATTATTTTTCGCAGTATTTAAATGTAAATTCACTATAAATTTAACTAATCCTCTAATTCTGTCAAGTAGATGTTTTATCGTACATGTTACTGTGAAATTCATCTTGATTTGTCGATGAGATAGCAAATACTGAAAATATTGTAATAAAATGAATACTTACACATTTCTTCAATAGTTCTTGTTGCCTTCCAACCAAGTTCACTTTCTGCCAACGTACTACATAGTTTTTCGAATAAAGTTAAAAATTATATATTTTTCAAAGGAAAAAAAATTATCATAATTAATTGACATTATGATACTTACGCATCAGCATACATGGACGAAATATCACCTTGTCTTCGTTTCTCAATAATATAAGGAATTTTTACTTTATTTACCACTTCGAATGTTTTGATTAATTCCAGTACAGAGACACCTTTACCAGTTCCCAAATTGTATGTCTACAAATGTGAATTGTTACCAAAGAAAAAAAAAGGAGAAAAATTACCTATCTTCTTATTTCAATTTACGTACCTTTAGCTTTAAATGTTGCTTTTCCAATTTTTCTAATGCAGCCACATGACCAGATGCTAGATCCATTACATGAATATAATCTCTAATGCCTAATGAACATTTTAGTTTTTTTTTTTTTAATAGAATAAATTTATACGCATAGACATAAAAAAAATCACACTCACCGGTTCCGTCTGGTGTATCATAATCATCACCAAAAATAGTTAACGATCCCTTTTGTCCCATGGCCACTTGACTCATATACGGCATTATGTTTGTAAATTGTTTTGTTGGATCTTCACCAATTAAACCGGAGGAATGCGCACCAACTGGATTAAAATATCTTAACGATATAAAATTCCAATTATCTTCGGCAACTGAAATATCCTTAAGCATTTCTTCAATAAAAAATTTTGTTCGACCATACACATTTGTTATTTTCCGACCGGTTTCTTTCTCTTCGGTTATTGGCAACGATTCCGGTTCCCCATAAACAGTACATGAACTTGAAAAAACTAATTGATATACTTCATATTTTTTCATTACCTAAAGAAATTAATCATTTGTATTATTTAATCCCTTTTTTTTTTTTGTTTAAATTGGTGTCTAGTGTTTTTTCATAAATTTTAATTTACCTCTAATAAATTTATCATACCAACTAAATTATTTTTGTAATACATAAGTGGTTTCTGCATTGATTCACCAACTGCTTTCATAGCGGCAAAATGAATAACAGAATCAATTTTATGCTAAAAGTGTAATAACAAGTAATGATTTAATCATTTGTGGTAACTCTTATTATAATATCTATAGATTGGTCAACCTATATACGTTCTCACGGTCCACCGGAAACACGATCACAATATATGTTAGTTTTATAGTGTGTGATTGTGACAAAAAACATAGAAATTAGTACCTTGTTGGTAAACTCGGTGAATAAACATTTCACCAACAAATTATAGGTAGATCTGGATTTACACACCATTCTACCGAACTAGTACAGTTTTTCGATTGACATTGATGATATATGTGTATAGGAAATAATAAATTAACATCGTAATGCCGTCTCATTTGTGCCCATGTGACGTAAAATTTAGGGCGATGGGATGATAAAATAGAAAACTGACCAGATTGCTAGTGTATTTACTCAATTTTCTTTATTTAGTCATAGTAACAATGGCGAGACTAAAAATGGGTTGTTATTGTCGTTTTTGTATCGCCTTTTAGAATATCTCATGAACAAACTAGATAATTATAGGTATGCATAACTTTGTTGATGAATTATTCAAATGTAAGGCAACGATCAAACTATTAATAAATTATTACATTTATTATGCGAAAAAAAAACGTACATCATATAATTACTACAATAGGCAAATACTTAGCTAAAACAAATTAGATTTTAATCGATATTGACTGATACCAATAATTAAATAATTTTCTTTTGGGCTGATTAGATATTGTGGTGTCAATATTATTCTCATTAATATCAATGTATATTTACTAAAAACCTACATTTCCGAAATGTATAACTGATATTTCTTTACAATATTAATTAGAGTGCGAACTAGTGTCCTACATTCATGTATACTCGTTCAATTTAATTGCCAAAAATGCTTTTAGTGGGAAAAAGAGTTAAATTTTTATAATGATTCTAATCAATGGAAAACATGATAATAAAATTACTTGTAATGAAATTAATTGATTTTGAACATAAAAGTAACTTTCAATATTCAAATAAACGAATCAAATATACAATTATAATTGCTAATGTTTGAGTAGTTCTCGTCTTCCAGATTGGTCAAGTGTATTTCAGGCAGAGACTTTGACCATCTGTGGAAGGCCTGTATTCGACTTGGGTAGTTATTAAATCGTGCCCAAAAAGTGGCAATTGTCATGGACATCTAAACGGCTTTGAACGCCCTCAGTTCTTTCCCATATCGTTCAAACGTAATAAAAAAATGCTACGATATGCGGAGAAGTTTTACACGTCATTAAACATGATCAAAGGGAATATTCGCCTCCACTGTAGATGACGGGGGGCCTGACAACACGTAATACGGCTAAGGTGATATGATCGAAATACGATGCTATCAAAACGAATGCACTGCAATGTCGCGGAAGGATGTCACTAGATTAACAGCGATATACAGGGGACCATTGGCCTATTGGGGTGCATGCATCTAGAATGGGTATTTTATTTAACAGATTTTGCCGTAACTACAAAGGTTCGGGCGATATTATATTTTTATCATGACTATTGTATCACGACTAAGAGAAATCGCGGAAAGGCGGAGTATAGACACTTTTTGTATGGAATGGATATAGTCAAATTTCCAGTGGGGCACATCTATCGCTGTGTGGTTCATTTCTAATCCATTAACATATGTATTATTAAAACGGTACTATGTGCTACTGAGAGACTTTTAGCGATATATAGAGCTCATCAGATCTGCTAGTTTCCACAAATTATCGTTTGATGTAAATTTTAAGTATGCACCTGAGATACTTATTGACGAATGCTTGTGTTAAAAAAAAAACCCAAAATACTTACAGTTTGAAATATTTTTGCCAAGTCCTCCATATTCAACAGGTCACATTTTATAAAATCAATTGCATGTCCAGTTATTTGTTCTACACGCTGTAATGCAATCGATTCATTTTTATATCCATTCACAGAATTTGTAAAATTATCTAGTGCAACAACTTTATATCCAGCTTCTTGTAACGAGACAACACAATGTGATCCAATGTATCCTGCTCCGCCAGTAACTAAAACTGTTTTCCCATTTGACATTTTGGAAGTTCTATAAGAAGATAAATTCAATTAAGTTATTTTTAATGGTTGTATGTATTGCATTATAAGCACCTATAAAAGATACAAATTTTTATTTAAATTTATTATTATAATAATTGGTATATACAACCCTCACAGTGGAAGATAATTTATGCTCATCTCATTATTTACTTTGCATAGAACAACAACTGCCATTTTTCACGATTTCTGGACAGAATCTTTACATCACTCAACATCTTACGATTGAAATCGCTATCTTAATTATGGTGGATCATGTCTTCTGTCCGAGGTTTTCAGTCAAGTGCATGCATACTTTACTTTTTTCTTCGTCTTAATTACCGCAAAATTCGACAATCTCAACAAACCCGTATTTTGAAATGTATTTGACCAAAACATTGCCAATATGTGTTTAAAAGGCACCATATTAACAAAAATTTCAAGGAGGCATACAAAGGTAGCACTCTTGCTAGTCAATTTTCTACATTCTTAATAGAATTCACTTTCAACCTGTCTTTATAGAGTCTCATGTTTTATCTATAACCAACTTTTATAGTTATGATCTAAAAACGAATTTATGTCTAGAATGCAGTTAGTTACAGAGTATAAATTTCAGATTGAAATAATTTTCGTATGTCAGTATTTTGGTGTAGATTTGCTAAATTGCGTATATGACCAGGGTTAAATTTTGTATGTTGAAAGGGTTTTGGTATTTTTACTCATATGTTTATATTATGGATATTTTTTCCCAAGGTTTGTAAATACGAGTAATATTCAATTAAATTATAATTAATTAGCTTTATTCATAATTCAAAGACATTTTTGTTTAATTTGACTAATTTTAATTCCGCATTTTGATTATTATATTTTATAAATTATGCATAAAAGAAATAATATTCTCATCCATCGGTGACCTTCTCAATTTATTTAGTTTACTATATATGACTCAACCTTGACCTGGTGCGGTGGTATTCACCTTAACATTAATCCACATGTTGCAACTGATGACCGATTCAATTTCATTTTATTCGTTTGATAATAGTAATCATCGCCTCTAGATCAAACAAATTTCAGAAATCCTCTTGGTCAAAAGATTCTTAATTTGCGTCTAAGGGATCAATTGATGGGTAAATCCAATTTGAGACATAATGATATATACATCGCTTTCCAATAGAACCAATAAACAATTTGATATATACATAATACAATAGAAACGATAAACAATTTGACTTTCGACGAAAAGTATATAAAATTGTGGTTGTTCATTCGATCGATTATTCGACTATATGATTCTTCACGTATTTATGTGATCTATGTACTATAGTGCACATCATATAACATAAACGAATGATAAATAATTGAGTTGACCACTCAGTCAGTGTTACACTAAAATTTATAATCACATGAATACACTTTAAATGCAAAACTATATGGGAGCCATTTAACTTGCTTCTGCAGGTTGTTCCCATATATAGATCCACTTGGAACTTCCATAATATATTATACAATAAATTAGAATACGTTAAATATTATGCATTTGATTACCAAAACAAGAATATTAACTTGTAATTTATTATTTATAATGACCATTTTCAGTAGTATAGTCATGGTCAAGGTGCATATACATGTATAGTTATATTATTTTATGTAATAAAATTTTAAATGCAAGTTCACACAAAATATTTCATATAATGCAACTGTTAACCGGTTCCACGATCGTCTGCATTTATTATAATATACTTCTTTGTCATAATACAAAAGTATTTGTGCACTTGTAATATGTATATGCATTATGTGACCACTAAAAATGCAACAATTCTAATTGCAATGATAGAATTAAAAAATACATTTTTCTTAATTACAAAATTTTTACTTATATTTAAATTATCAACTATTCTTCTATTTTACTAGTCCTATTAACATTTTCGTTATTAAAATTTTGATAAAATAAAAAAAACTGTAACTAAACTTACACCTAATTATTTAAACTCGAATTTGAATAGTAGTTAGCGATAAGAGTCACTTGATTTGTTCACTACGGATATGTAATACAATAACTACTGTACGATTATTGTTAATTCCCGCCGTGACACATCATCAGTAATTTTAAATATTTTTTTTATTTTTTCAAATATTATAATACTTAAAAGGTTATTTATACCGCAATATAATACAAAATAAAAATATTATTTGTCTATTTATATAAAAAAAAAAAAAATTGTAAAAAATTAGCATTGACTGTACACTTTTTAGTTTATAAGAATAAAATATTCCAAAATATTTATGTATTTTAAGATTCTCTATGGCTATGATGACCTTATCATCCGAACAATATAAACGTTAATGTGTGCTACCAAGAAGACTCACAACGGTTAACTAAAGTGGGGAATTTTCATGAAATTAGTTTTATATACACGTATTCATTTATAAATTACAAATAATAGTTAGTTCCATTAATTTTTTTTTTTTTTTTATTTTACATTCGTAATAATATTTGCAAATTCAGGCATAGACAACCATATTTTCAAATGGAATTCAGAAGCGGTTATACGACTGCCCAATTAGTGTGTAGCAATCCGAGAAATATCTATTGTGTATTGCCTCCCTGATATATTCGACACTATAAAAACAAATAGTTTATTATTTAAAAAAATCAAATATATACTCTACAACTTTCTCGCAAATAGAAAATTAAGGTAATTCATCGCCAATCTCATGACTGATATCAGCAGTGACAATTCAAATGCAGAGTCCAATGATAACATAGCGGAGTATATGTGGCGCTATTCGGTAATTATTTAATGCATATAATTTGAAACTTATGCGCCGGATTTAAATAAACCGCGGTAAGAAAGTGAGTCATTCTATGATGACTTGCAGCAGGAGTTAGATAGCTTTTCATCTAACGACAATTATTATTATTATTATAATGACTGATTTAAATACTAGTGTGAGAAATTCGGTATTGAATGGCTCTAAACAAAGATTTCACGAAGAAACATTAAATGAAAATGTAGCGGCACTGATAGATTATTGTGCTAACAATTAACTTCGAATTAACAATATATATACATTAAAGCATGATTTACAGAATAAGTGAAGATTTTGGCAACGGAAAAACCGCCAGGCGTACCTAAAATATAAAAGCCTAGAAGACTAAAAACCCCGGTAGAATACGCAAAGTATATAAAACATTAGAAACACAGTTACGAGAATAACGAAAATTAGAAAGGAATACTGGAACCGTTTTAGTAAAGACATGGAACGTGATTTGGTGAACAAAAGAAAATTTGGAACTTTTTCAGAAATTGAAAGAAATCAGTAATTGAATGTACCCAAAACTCAGCAGTATCTGTTGAAGCATGCGTTTCGCATTTCCAGAATTAATTTACCAACACAGAAAACTTTCGTTTGAGACATACGAGACACCGAGTCCAAGATAATAAGTTTTATGTCAACCAACATCTGATTGAACAAGCAAGTACTGTTCAGAAATTTTTCACTAAAATTATTGGCGATGAAATCAACGGATCAGTATCATTTGAAATCAATGGATCAGTATCATTTGTTGTGCGGTCGTTCTGAAAGCTTAAACATGTTGATATCTACCATGAAAACAAGGAACCAATAAGATGCAAATTAGAGGTAAATAACATACCAATTGAACACGTTAATGACATCTGAATATTTGCAACGTACTGCAGTCTGTCAACCCAATATAGATATTCAGAGTGTGAAATGAATTGATATTTAATGACTTTCATAAGATGATTTATTTTAGCTCATTGAAAGCAATTTGTTATTTACTTAAAGTTTAATTAACTTATCATTTATTGACCTTAATTTCACAAAAAATCATAGAGCACCAACAAAGGCTCTTGGTTATATCACGTACTAAAATATGCTGGCATTTCATGTTTTAAAGAATCAAATACGAGAGTATAATAATGTGTCAATAATCAGGCCACGTCGTATTCGTTGTATATCGAATTAATTATCGATTGTTCATAAATTCGTTGAAGGTTTCAAGAACACTAACATCATCTTCTTAACCTTCGACATACTTCATTACTGACATATATCGCGATTTAGTTACCGGTTACACCGTGTTATGGTGATGATGGGTTGAGTAACCTTATCGGCCACTTTATTCGCCACTTACTTCGATAGCTACCAATAACTTCTACAACATATAGCTGCAATCTGGATAGTTTAATGTTTGTGATTTCAATTGAACAAAAAGATATCGAAAACAATTTAAGCATATTAGGTTCTAGACTCCTATATAAAATAATAACTTAGTATGTAAATAGGGTATACTATAAAAGTTTCGCAAGATAAAATTGTCACTGAACAATTATTATTGTTGTTTTACGGTACCATCATATCAAATATATTTATGCCATAAATATGTTCATATAAAGTTATCAATTAATCTTAAAATTAAAATACAATTTATTACAAATTGATAATAATTTACACTACTTTTCATTGGAAACAATAAAAACCAATCAAGCAAGTAAATCGGAATCAATTAATGAAAAGATGTGTAATCAAGTCACCTGTAACAAATACAAACAACATATCGTCATTTAGCTAAAAGCTCGAAGAATATGTCCATGAAAATTTAAAAGTTAATGGGTTCATATTTTAATGTTTAACAAACTAATTATAGATAATTTTTTATTATTTAATTACCACATAAATGGTTTCACATTTGGCATGATTTAGTTATAATTCTGTGGTGCAATCGAGACATTATCATCATCTTGAATTTTATTTCACAAGGAATTATGTAGGAGATTGCCTATATGTCCCTTCACCAATGATATAATTTGAGACAAGTAGCATAATATTATAATACAATATTATCGAAATTCGATCAAAATCTGCGATAATGTGGTATGTAATTATATTAACTCTTATCTGTACGAAGCAGATGAGAACATAACATAAGTAGAACGTTTATGGTATTTTATATGGAGGAATATAAACAATTAATATAAGGTTTTAAGAAATATAGAAGTGATTATATAATCGCATGTTGTCAATATAGTAACTCATTTAGTTTCATAGTTTTATACTAAACCATTAATTACCTGATTTGTTTCAATGTTAAATTTTGTATTTTGATTTTATCCTGTTTTAGAAATTTATTTAAGGTACCCACCTAGTATTTTGCAATAATGTCCCATTTCGATATTAGTGCTGCACTTATATGAGTATTTATTTATCAATGTTTGCAAATCTATTTTGAAATCTGCGAAACCATGTCTATCTTCTTCTTGGCTTATTTTAGAATATGATGATATTTTTGCCAATACTTTATTGATATTTTTAGGCATATATTACATTTGATGCATTAGATATAAAAATAATTAAAGTAAATGAACTTTAATGTACAATTTTCCTTACCTCCATTAGACATTACAAAATTATTATGTAATTCAATTGAAAATTTCATTATGAAAAACAATAAAATTATTATAAGTATTTGTTGATCCTCAGTTCTGAATAATTCATGAAAATCCAGATAATTCTGTGAAAGTTTTTTCCAATTTTTACTTAAATTAATGACCAATTTTAAACACAATTGTGATGATTGCAATTTCCCATCCATATTTTTTTTCTTTTTATTTTACTTTTTACAAATATTTTCGTTTAATTTTACTTATAATAATTAGAGGAAATATCACTAAATTAATAAAAATTATTGATCTGTTCATTATAAAAAATATAACTTCCTAATTTTATTGAATTATAAACACTTTATGTATAGTATTGAATTATATCGGTTATAAGATTTAATGAAACTAATTAAATCTGAGAAATTATACTGTGTTCAGTTCATGTAGTTAATATAAGCAAATAACTTTAATACTATTTTGTTATATACATTAAAAGCATATATGCACTCAACATGCAATGTACAAGGGCAATGTGCAGAAAAACTAACAAATAATAAGTAAAATAAATTTAATTTTATCAAACTTATTGATAGTATAACAGTTTTGTCTATTAAAATCTACATATAGTTGCATTCAGATCAAATGGAAGATGAGATATACAAATCATCCACTAGAATGAATCTTTACATAGAATTATAGAGTTCGCACTCTTTGAGTAGCTTGCATAGTTTGTATACAATTTTAAAAGTAAAATATTAATTTATTATTGGACCGTATCGTTGATGATGTTACAAGAGCCAAAAATTGATTGTCTACAGATTGTTAAATTAATTTAAATTCCAATTGTTAAGATGTAATCATCATTATAATATCATTGATATAACCATATTGGCTACAGAATACGTAAAATTATAATTATAAGACTTTAAAATTAAAAAATTAGATTATTAACAACACTTATATTAATACCATACTGTTCTAATAAGAACCTTGATTTAGCTGGTCTACACTCAGGACTATGATCATATGTAAATCAGTTCTCGATTTTCGGCCTCTATTGCAGTCTGTGACACCTTTGTATGAATTTATGGGTTAGAATCAATCAATTATATAGGTGAATTTCAAGTGATCAATGAAGAAGGTGTCAGTGATCTCTTTATAATATGGTATATGCAAATAAATTGTCAGAACTTTGCCCTTTAACCTTTTTACCTTTTCGGCACTGTAATCCATAGTGTAAAATTACAAAATCACAATCTATAAGGTACCGTACACCCGAAAAATTACTAATGGCAACAACGACACCCCATTTTTAGTCAACTAAGGCCAAATTATTTTTGTAAATATCAGACTACACATGAATTATAAAATTCTGTAATGTCGTCCAAAATTGGCAATATGAAACAGAAAATGTCCAGTTTATCGCGGATGTATATCCATTGAATAAAGATAGGGCAAAATATTGTTATGGGGATAAGTGGGATAAGTGTGTAGGGTGATCTTTTCTGGCTTTTACACATCACAAATATCACAATTTACCACATGTAGAAATTACATACAATATAAATAAGAATGTTGAGATGGTCATACGTGTGTAGATAGAATTAAAAATCCACTAAATTGAAAGCAGATTGTAATGTAATGCGTAGACCGGAAACTACACCCGCCTTAGTTATCGCAGCACAAAGCAGGAAGAAAAAGAGGACCTTCAAAGAATCTAATACAAAATTCACATACCTCGGGGTCAATGCATACAACAAGTGCACAAAATTGGTCAGATGTATAGTTGACCATCACTTGTAATTATATATTATCAATCGTTCACATATTAATGATCATTTTTAAACTGATTGCATTTATTTTTTATAATATGTTCCACAGTACGATAATGGATGATACAAATAACAAATTTCGATTATACTGAACTCTTTCCAATTGTCCATGGGAATGTAAAAAAATAAAAAAGTGCGTGCGAACTGTCATTTATGTGAAAATTTTACTGTACTGGTCAAAAGCGAGTGCTAGCATTTTAGATAATTTCATTGTGAAAATACAATTATATTTACAAATTTTAGTAACCAATATATAAAATAAAGTAAGATTATAGTTTATTAATTATCGAATCATTGTTTTCGCTATTTTTTATACATAATTGTCGATATATTTTGTTTGTGCACAATCCATCGGTAACGTTATTTTTCATCAAAATAAATCAATAACCTACAGCGACGACGGCAATGAAAATATACACACAATTTTGTTTTTTTTTTTTTTTTTAAAAAAAAATAAATCGTGGCAAATTTTACATTTTTATTGTATGTATTCATAATTGGATATATTATATTATGAATCCTTTCACAACACATAATCCTTTTTCCTAATAATAACCCAACTTTTGCGTGCATCGTCATCACCATTGAAATGACATTGGTGTAACAATTTTATGACACGCACGCTTTATTGTCTCGATTGAATTTTGTTGATTAAGATTATCTTCAATATAATTTATCTCTTAGTTAACTTATCAGTGATCACTTTATTTTATAGAATTGCCACTTTAAATCAAAGTTTATCTTGCCCGCCAATTAGTCCAGTGATTTGAACTTGTTGAATTCAATAGTGTATTATATAAGGTCTGAAAAATTGGAAGTGTTGAGATCACTGGACTGAGATGATGATGTTTTCGTATCTAAGTTTAATTGCTTACTTTATGCAAAAATTTAAATGAATAAAAAATATGACTGAAGTTAGAACAAAAAAATTATTTCCAGTTCTACGATACGGCAGTACAAATGAAAAAATGAAGATCATATTTGAAATTGAAGCTTTTATCTTTTACCAATCAACATTTTTTATATATTTTATATATTCATAGGGTCATGTCACTCGGAAGTGTTATCAATTAAAAGTGCTGTAGTTTTATCAATTGTAAATATTCTTAGTCAATGTTGAAAATACTTAAAATTTCATTAAAAACATCTTACTCTATTCAATATCGTCACCTTTAGTGCGGATGATTGCATCAAATCTTTCAATGAGTGTCCATTTTATGACACAAAATCAGCCGCATGTTTACACTCGGTTGTCCAAATTGTCGCTAGACTTACACCCCTCAACCGCACACGATAGTTTTGTTTTTTTTTTTTTTACGTATTGCTGAACAGTGAAATTTCTTTGTAAACTCATATCAAATTTTAAGAGCGCTGCAGATTAGCTACAATTGCATAAAATTGTTAACACTACGTATTTAATAGATAAAATGACCGTATTGTAACTTAATGTATATTTGTTTATTTATCCAGTAAATTATGGCCTGTCATGCATTAGCTGCTGAACGCGTTTGGACTGAACAATCAATGTACAATGAAGCAGAAAAGAAATACTTTGAACATTTATCAAAGGTAAGTTATTTAATTAATAATTTGCAACTGCATGAGCAATATAATGATCTCTTCATTTGGTGGCTCCATTACAATTACAGAATTAATATTTTTTTAATGATGATAAAATCAATGCTATTTTAATAACGTTTTTATTTATGACATTGTTTTTTTTTTTTTCGTTTTATACCTAAAAAAAAAAATTAACAAAATAGAAAATAGGGCAAACATTTTTTTGATCATATTTTAAACACCTATTTAAGATGATATTTAGAACTCAAATAATTCTTTAGATTATGCTAATCAAAGCCGAAACATTGTATGTGGATAAACGAATGTATTGCTTACGGAACAAGGTGACTTTAATGAACATTGATTATACTAATTGTGTGTCAAATATGCACATAATCTACGATTTTATTTAGTAGTGTGATCAAGGTTAATAAGATGGGTTTTAAGTTGTATTTGTCGACTATAATTAGTCGATCAAGTCACCAACAAACTAGGTAGCTATGGATTTATGTACACCCACCTACTTAAAAGTTCCAAATCCATAGTCGCCGTTTACACGATCCAACTTTTATCAAAATGAAATCGAATTGGATGAAAATCGGATGAAATCGAATTGTTTAAACGGGGAATTTCATTCGATTTTCATTCAATTCAATTTCATTTCGATAAAAGTTGAATAACCAGGTACATAAACGTATAAATTATAATTGATCTTCAATATTCTCCAATTTATTTCAATTAGAATTATTTGAGTTCTATTTAAATATTTCCATTTTTGTACATAATAAGAAAAATCTCACTTTTATTTCTCTTTCCTTTAATTTTTTATTTGTTACAATTTACATTAATCATTAAAATTAAATATACTTTGTTTTTTTTTTTTTAATAATATTAAATAAACTATTACAAGCTGCTTAAGGAAACGGTTGTAATTAATGAACAATTAATTGCAACAGACTATTGTTTGAGTGAATCATTTGAATCATCTCTATTAAAACAGAATCAACATAATAAATGTAATAAAAAAGATAAAAAAGCAATAATTTTCGATGCATCTTCATCATCAATTGAACAAAAAGATAATAAATTTTCAGAATGTATTCTTGAAGATGTTGTTAGTGATCAACAAGTCATATCAATAAAAAAAAATAAAAGAAATAAAAAAGAAAAGCGTGAAATATCAGTCGATTTGAATTTGTCAATTCAAAAGGATACTTTAGTTACAACAACTACTACTTGTACTAGTAATACAATTATTGCTATGGCTAGTAGTATTACTAGTAGTGCCGAAGAACAAAATCAAAAAATTAAAATTAAAAAAGAAAAGAATAACAAATTGAAACAATTGAATAAACAAATTGCAAATGAATCAATAATAAAAGATGATGATAATTCGAAAGAAATTGAGATAATAAAAATCATATCAGGCGATTGTCCAATGAAAAATGAGAAAGTTAATGATAAACCGAAAAGACATAAGAAGAAAGATAATAAAAAGACAGTAAATGTATTATTATCATCATCATCATCAAATGTTATTGGCGATATTTTGAATAAAAATGATATTGACATTGAACCGGTCATTGAGAAAAGTGTAAAATCAAAAGAATTTAAGGAACAAAAAAATAATGATGATAAGAAAAAAATTATGGGCGTTAAATCTGAGAAGGTGTCTATTTAAATAGCTAGTGTGTGTAATTGATTGTATGTCAATGTGTAAATGTAATGTATGTTGTTCGAATGGAAGGCGCGAATTGAAGATGTGCCCCGGCAAGTGATCTCGAATTTTACTCTACGCGGAAAAATTTGGAGGCATCTACAAACGACCGCCATTGTTCACGATCTTTGACCATTATTTTTATTTCTCTATATGCCTAACCACTGGTATAAAACTTAATTATGGTTTTTTGTCACTTTGTTTTTGAACGACCCGAATTATGTGTTATCTTGAGGAGTCCACTCATGTGTGAATGACCGATTCAATTCTTCAAGATCTGTCGAGTGTCCACAAATTCTCATTTGATATTGTATTTGGCTAGAAAATTTTAAGTATACGATTGCGACATCAATTTACGATAATCTACATTTGTGATTTAAATTTCACTATCAATTCGCAAAAAATTTCCCAAATATTGGAAATCTGTACCATTTATCGCAAATAATAAATAGATGTACCAATGTTCATTAATTGCATTTTTGAACAATTGATCTTTAGACAAGACTAAGTCTATATGTCCATTTGATAAATTTCATTTTGAGATCAGCAAATCGTCCCTAAATTAAATTGTATGTTGAATACCATCCTCGATTTTACCGATTGCTGGGATAACTGATCTTAAATAATTATATTGTGTTAATACTGTAATATTCGTCTTTCCGTCTTTTGCAACGTAACCGTTGAATTGGCATATTTTTTTTTTATATTTTATTACGAAAGATGCATAGTCTGTTGACCTGCAACACTAAATTTCACAGGCACTGATTTTATATTCCCATATTTTTATAAAATGAAAAGAGATAGTTTTTGTCTAATTTGTTTTATCTCACCTTCATTTAAGTACCAAAGATCTGAGATGGGGTATCACTGGAACTAACGTCATTAATTTACTTACTATTTCGCACAGTGAACAAATGGTCTTAGTCTTCTAATTTATTTACTATAAAAAAACTACAGACTGACTATTCGGTTACCATTTAACATGCTTTTATTTTCAATAACGTTTTCATGCAATTTTTCGTGTACATTTATAGACCCTATGGATACAAGCTCGCATTTAACTGTACCTGATCGTTGCATGTTATATTTAAATGCACATCTAGTATGGAATCAATTAAACTATTTGTAATTTAATCTAATCTGAGTTCTTTTCATGTATGTTGTGAATCGAAAGGTGTGCAAGAGTTTATTTAATTTTGACTTTTACCCATTTTTTTTTTTTATACTCAACAGTTTCACCCCCTTTAAATTATTTATTTTATATTATTTTTATTTAAAGTTTTTTTTTGTAATAATTTATTAACAAAACTAACTTAGGGACAAATTGGTGCTGGTGGTGAATGTACTCTTGTATCAGAAATAGCTAAAGCCAGGCAGCATATTAAAAGTTCACTTGAACGCGTAAGTATTAACATTTAAAACGTTTTTATTGTTTTTAATTTTTCCATTTGCTTTTGGTTCTAATTTACATAATACAACTTTTTATTATTATTATAAAAATAATAAATTTTGGTTATTATTTATGATATTGAAATTTAGATGGATGGAATTGCTGCACTAGCATCAACACCTGGAAAAGATTTTATGGAAAGAATTTCAAATATTGAAAAACAACATGCCATTCTAATTGAAAGTAATATTTTTTTTTATTATTTATTATTTTTTCATGTACGAAGTTGAATTAATAATGAAGGTGAAAATGAATCAGGGAATTACTTACAGTATTTTTCAACATTTATTCTCCTTTTAGCTCGATACACTTTTTAGAATGATATTCCAATCATTTAATCCCTTCGGAATAATAGAATTCATTAATACTGGCAAAATATTAGTATGTTGCTTTGACGAATTAAATTCATGTATGTCACCCGTCCAATATGCATGTTGTATCCAATCATATATTGTTTTCAGATATAAATTTATGGTTTTCGATGCAGCAGATATTTTGGAATATATTGCAAGTAGTAGTGTGCCATCAATATTACAACAGAGGACCATAATCTTTCATGACCCATGAAATCATCTGTACCATTTTTGGTGCATTTTTACTAGGTTCTATCCACTGTTTAGACTCTTCTTTTGTTTTTTGGTGCGGATGGTTCATTAAAAGTGATAAATCGTGGTAAACAATCTTTTTTATTCGTTGCATTACGTGTAATCAGGTCCAAAGAAAGTTGTGAGTGGTGACGCGAATGCGTCTTTGATCGATTGTTACCGATTGCTTACCATATCATGTACATTCAATGCGCGATCGTTTAGCACCATTTCATGCAACATTGGAAAAAATAATAACGTATTCGATGATAAACATGATTATAACATTTTTACCTTCATTATCAATTCCGCCTTCATATTTTATGATACAATATTTTAATTTTGGTATTATCAATTTTGTTATTTAGTGGCTGAAGAATTTAGGAACACTTCAATTGAAACTGCAAAACGTATGACTGAATTAGAATTGCGTGTAGCACAATTATCTGTTAATGAAAAAAAAAAAATTGTACAAGTTCCTGCTGCTGCTACCGCTGATGATGATGATGATGATGGTGTTGATCTATTTGGTTCCGATTCAGAGCATGAAGATGATGCACTAGCAAAAATTCGTGAGCAACGTTTAGCCGAATATGCAGCTAAAAAAGCAAAAAGTATTTATTACAACAATTTACTTAAAAAGATTTTGTTAAATATTATTTTTACTCTTGTTCTTTTTTCTTTCTTAAACACATTTTAGAACCGACAATTATTGCGAAATCAAATGTTATATTAGATGTTAAACCATGGGATGATGAAACCGATATGAAACATATGGAAACTGAAGTTAGAAAAATTAAAATGGAAGGTTTATTGTGGGGTGCATCAAAATTGGTACCACTTGCATTTGGTATACATAAATTACAGATTTCTTGTGTTGTTGAAGATGACAAAGTATCAATTGATTTATTAACAGAAGAAATTGAAAAAATGGAAGATTTTGTTCAAAGTGTTGATGTTGCTGCATTCAATAAAATTTAAATATATTTGTACACTATAGAATCATTCCTTAAATTTAACAAAGACAAAAAAAAGGTTAAGCTAAAACAAAAATTAATAGTAAATATACTCTACAAAATTATTATTTAACTTATGTTTTACAAATATTGACATTTTTAGAAAATTATTTCATTAGGCATGCATGTAATTATCAATTGGTAAATGAATTAAATTTTAAATGTTGTAATTATTAATATTTTATTATGTGGTTGGATACCTCTTGTGGAGTACAGTGAACGTGCGTTTGCTAGAAATGGTGAACAATGGCAATTGTTCATTGATGGCAAATTATCCCGTTCGGTGTGCAAGTTCAGATGATAAACATTTTACCATTTTATCATAAAAGGTTCATTACTTCCAACATTGCTGTTCGATTTAATGATAGTTTTAATCAGTGTAATATCTTATCAATATCCGCTACAATTTATTCGATATACTCTGTAATCGTGCTATTCGTTTTATTTAAATCGGAAATAGTTTCTTTTTACTTTATTGTTGAATTCTGAACTTTAGTATACTATTGTTGACCTGATGATAAATTATGGATGCGAAATTTCCGAAGAGAATTATGCTATGGGCGACTGAGAAATAAATTAGGACTTTAGTGGGCAGAAAAAACAGGATTACTAACTCCAGATTATCAGTGAATGGGATAAGGGGATATGGACAAAATTTGTAAATGCTAGTCAACGAGCGTTATATCAGTAACATTAAATCGGTTTGAGGTGAGTCAGTTGAAAATAGATGTGTAATAGATTGCAGCAGAAACAACCGATACAATTCAACTCTATTACAACACTAATAACTTTTTCTATAGTTATTCATAACATGTAGAGAATATGGATCACAACAGTTATACTGTATAAAAGGTAATTGAATTGAGTATAGCGGATTGTCAGCAAAGGCGATCTGCTTAAATTATAGTAATTATAGTTCACATTTGTCAGTCGACGAGACATTATTCACAAAATGCATGCAGTAAGAATTAATCGTTAGAAGACGCTAATAGAAAGTGATTTCATAGATCCACGTAAATACATTTATGATTCTGTTCTGTGTTGTGCAACCAGCTCGTGTCGGTGAAGAATTAATTTACCGTTATTATCATATAATTGTTGTGGCAGAATATCTAGCATGTGTATAAAATGTAGTAGACATTTCAACGTATTTTACCCTTTTCAGCATTTCTCTATCTCCAACCGTTTAAGAAAAATTGCGATTTTTGTTTCTGTTAAAAAACGTTGGTACAAATTTCATGGGTTTGTGGCTTTGTATCAGGACATCATAATGTTCAGAAGGTGTATTTTATTTAAAATTCAAATATCTC
>JANSTX010055401.1:0-10218 GCA_027564355.1 Penthetria funebris
ATTTTAGGATGTTTATACGAATTAATCTTTCAATGTTACGGACTATCACTACATGTACCTAATGGACCTAAGCGTTGGTGATGAATTTAATAGCTGCCCTAACCTTGATACGATACCATAAATGCAACAAATTATGTAGATTATGTCGTGTAGAAAATAAGATTCTAATAAATTAATAAAGTAAAATAATGATTTGTTACAATTTGTGATTTTTGTTATATAGAAAAATTATATTGCAATTGAGCATACCTTTTCGTTAACAGCTCCACCAAGGCTATTTATAATGAAGAGTCATCATTGAAGAAATAATAGAACATTTACCATAACAGATTTTATAACAATATTAATGTTTTGTTGCAACAGTTGTTATACCATACAAAAAATGTAATCTTAGTTTAATTTTTAAAATCTTTAAAAATTACAATAACTTGATTATATTTCGTTTGTTACGCAGAACTATTTTACAACAATAATCGTTTTTTAATATCAATATGATAATATTTTAGACCAATATAAGAACTTTTCTTTTTGTCAAAGTTTACACATTTACAACTAGCCTAGTGCAAGTGCCCATTTTCATTTCAAAATAGTATTCCATCAACATTGTCTACTATACCTAAATAGTGTCTTCACTTCACACCATTCCCTTATACTATACATTGTTAGTGACACTTCTTTACCACATTTCAAAACTTTATATCAAGTTAAATATAATATCCAAATAACTGTCAAAAATCGAGACTTCACATAATTTCACAATGATGTCTTCTGAACGTGAAAAATTAAAGGTTGTATAATAAATGTATGTGAATGGTAATGCATATTTGATGAATGATATATTTTGATTAATATTTAGTATGCAATTTCGACGAATTAATGGATAGTTTAACTGTGTCTGTCTTACTACAAGAACCATTTAAAAAAACATTATTATTAATTTAACTAATTTAAAAATAGGTACTCCACATACATAAAATTACATAGCTAAACTATCCATTTTATTATTTAACTCATGCATGCATAGATAATATACTTAAAGGTACATGAGTATATAAAGTATATGTTTTTTGAATTTAACAAAAAAATATAAAATTAATTTTAATTGAAAATAAAATTATATAGTAGTTGTACTTATGGTAGATAAGTTGTGAATTGTTCATGATTATTCGGAATCATATAGACGTTAACAATTGAATAAATAAGGTTAAACTGATCGGTTATATATGTAGCGTTTCATATGATATATTTTATAGTATGTTAGTACTATATACACAAATGTACAACTTATAGAATACAGATTCTACATACCGACAGAATCATAATGACAAATTGTTCATCTTTTTCTGTCTTATGCAAAAATGATTTGCCTCACACATCGAGAAGTTAACTGATATGGAACAAGATTTAAAACATAATCCACGACATATTCTATTTCGATTTTAACTATGATAATACTTTTTCGAAAATAAATTGAATTGTAATATTTTTTTGAATTTGCGCAATTAACATTTTTTTTCATAAATAATTGACAGTTATATAAAATTTAATAATATTAAAATTTTTTAAACAAAAACACGCAATCCACACCATATTAAATGACAAATAAAAACAAAAAGATTGCCTGTATATGTAGAACCGGCAATAGCGTTGGCAATGTTAGAATCACATTGTATGCGTACCTGCATTATGAAAGCTAAACTGTTATGACGTCGGGTGACGTTCAAATTCCATCGTGGAAAAAATTAATGCCGTATATGTTTCACGATGTTATTTAATCAGGGTCGAAATTGTTATTAATTTCACTTTAATGAGTAAAAACAATTGAGTTTAACAATATTACCGATCATTTTCTCTCTATAATGGTTGATCGCAAAACATGCACTGTTTTATATCATATATTCAACCGCACATTTATGGGATATAGTCATAATATACCACTTCAAACATCAAAGACCAACCATAATTGATATTTGAAATTTTGGCATATCAGTATGTGAATGGATAACGAGAATATGCATAATAACGTCTATTCTGTTAAATAAAAAAATTATTTCATTAATTCAATTTTGTATGCAGATACCCTCTAGCTGCGTTTTATATATTTCTCGTGTGCGATAAGGCAACTTGCATAATTTTCTGAAAGGAAAAACGTGATCGAAATTGTTTGTTACCAATTATATTGAAATAATAATGTTTTTCGAAAATTTAAATTAATTGCAACTGTTCCAACAATTTTCAATCCTTGGTTATTATATTTATTCTATAATTTTTATTAATGGCCATTATGTCTTGTTTCAATCTTATGCAGATAAATGTATAACAGACGTTTATATTAGGCGGTACCAACCATTTACCATACCTTACTTGATTAGGAATCCGGTTAGTATCCACAATCATTCTCGTATTATATGACCATACTATATGTTATTCGGTACGTACGTGTTTTTTCCAAATTATATCCATTATTTTTGCTATCGTGCATAAATTGCATTTAGAGGATTGCTTTCGTACTTATAACAATTACTGCATTTTTTAATCTATTATTATGATAATAGGTTACAGTAGCATAATTTTGCACTACACATTTTGTATTCGTGTTTTAGCTTAAAATATCCTTTCCTTTATGTTTATATGCACAAATAATGTTATTTGTATATAAGAAGTGTAGCAAATAAAATTATGCAATTAAGCACATAAATTTGTAATATCGAAATAAATTATAAGTTAAACTAAATATTAAAAAGAATGATTTAACTGATAACAAAGAATTCAGTATTTTGCTACAGACGTTGATTTCGAAATTTAAACTTTAAAACAAAGTAAATATGCGTAATAACATACGAACTTTACCTCGACATTTACACTCCGCAAAGAACATCAGAACTATACAAATTGGAAAATGATTCTCTATTAAATGTAACGTGTAATGTCCCCGTAAACGTTAACTTGAAAGCTAATACAAGGTGTACGTCCCGGGGGAAGGTTAATTTTTTTGGTAGTCATTTTAGTAAATATGTTTTTTGACAGAATTAAAGTATAGGTCTGACAAATTTATTATTGAAAAATATTCAATAAATCATCCTTTTTTAATCGTAAACCTACTAATTATCAGTTACTCAATAATTAAATTTTGAACACAGTCTTTAGGGCAGATATGTACATAGTTCTGAGCCACAATGTATACAAAAAGATCAGTTGAAAACATTGCTGTTATTCTAGAAAGTGTTCTTGAAACTATCCATCAATCTCAATTAGATGCTGTGCTCAAGAAATTGAATTTAATACAATAACTGAATGACAAATTATGCAGAAACATTTCAATTTGTAACCATTTAAAATTCAGTTGACTATCAAGACCTTCATGCACATACAACTCCATTAACGATACTGTACACAGGCCATTATATATATATTAAAATTTAATGGTTATATACTAGTCGTGTAATGTGATAAGAATAATTTCAATGTCTAGGAATTGTTATAAATTCTTGTTAATAAGCACAATATCAATACCAACACCGAAGATCATTTAAATTGGCGATTACTAAAGATATGTTCGAAAAAATTCATGATGTCGGATAAAACGGTCGCAAATAGAAAGTATAATATAGCTAATACCTCATTTGAACAGGTACATAACAGTACATGAAAGTTTGTATATAATAAAGCTCTTAACAAGATGGGTGTCACTTCTCAAAATTGTTTGAACCCTTCAAAACAATGTTTACGTTGTTTCATCACTGTTGATGAAACATCACTATACACCTGAAATAAAAGAACAGAATGAAGCAGTGAGTATAATCTGTTTGGAGCGTACCAAACTAAAGTTTATGATCTCGGTTTTCATTCTAAAAAAAATTGACTGCATTTAACAAAGAGAAAATGAGTTTTCATCAGGATAATGCTCCAACTCACACATAGGAAATTGCCATGACCAAATTACACGAATGACATCCTGAAATGCTTTCTCACATACCGCATTGGTACCGATGGACTGTTCCCCTTTTCGAAAATGAAAAAATGTCTATCTGAAAGACATTTAAATCAAATTCACATCTCATCGTTAGTATAAATTTGCCCTCGTATAAAAGTATTTAAACAATGCATTTGAAAATTTGGAACTTATCTTGAAATTTTTCGAAATCAATTGATCAACTACCATTGCAGATAGATAAATGAAATTTATATTTTGACAGATTATGCCCTATTTATTGTGCAAATACTCTTTTTGTTTAAAAAGAATTCGATAAGTCTTGAGAAAATTGCATTTTTGCTCTAAATTATTCTTGGCACTTTAATAAACTTTTAAAAGAAAGTTGATTTTAAATGAAAATGTTCACATGAGATTACAAAACCAAATCAGGCAATCTTAAATTAATGATCTTGTGCTTTCAAAGTAATTTGCGCCCATTTGCGATACTTAATTCTAAGATTTAATATTAGGTCCATCCGAAATGAATACCACAAACCAAACTGTACAGTTGTGCAATTCAGTTCGGACACAGCTAATTTCATTGCGTAGTTAAACTGAACAATTTGTGGCGAATTGTACATTTTGGTCATATACTTATTTTCAGTAGCATCAACAAACATTTTTTGATGTTGCAATAAATTATTTTTCGTAAATTGTTTGTCTATTTTGAATGCTTATAATTTATTATTAATTGTGTGATAGGAAAATATAGATTCTATTTTGAAACAATTGTTGTGTGAATGTGTTAATAATTGCATTTCTTTTGCTTTTTTTATTTCAGAACAAAATGGAAACGACAAACGGCGGTTGGTTTAGAATTATTGGCCGAAGCTGGAAATTATGCAGCATTTCAAAGATTATATGGTGGTCCACCATATATTGGTGGATGGCCATACGCTGCTCAAGGACCACCTGGTGCACCACCATCAGCTGCCGATTTATATTATCGACAAGCAGCTGCAGCTGCTGCATTACAAAAACCACTTCCATATCGTTTGTATCCCGGTGTACCTGCCTTAAGTTCTATGGGTGGTATACCAGGACCTAGTGCACCATTTCCACATTTATCAGCCTCAAATTCATTATCTTCATTAAGTAATTATTATCAAAATAATAATAACAGCAGTATTAATAATAATAATAATAATAATAATATTAATAATAATAATAATAATAACAATAATAATATTAATAATAATAATAATAATTCAAATCAACATTCGAGACGGTCACCAAGTCCTCCATTGAATCCTGGTAGTCCACCGGGTAGATCAGAAAGTAATCCTGGCAGTGACGATGAAGATACAATTCATGTTTGAAGTGAAGTGCGTTGTATATATTAGTTTAAAAATATAAAAAAAATTTTTTTTTTTGGACTTAATTTTGTATAAAAATATTTATAAAAGATGAACAAAAGGGCGAAAATAATAATTTTTTTTTTGTAAAATACTCAAAATTTAATAGAAATAAATATGTTGTGACTTTTTAAATTAAATTTTCACAATTTATAATTAATTAAATTATACCCAGTGAGCATTTAGTGACAGCTATAAAATATATTTAATAATAATAAAATTTAAATTTAGGTGTATATAAAACAAATGTGATTGTAATTAAAGAAACATTTATGTATTTTAATTTTATATTGTTATGTTATTAAATTTTTTTAAAAAATTACTTATGTCCAATTAGTGATAAATTAAAGCCAATAATAAGGTATTAAAGAAATAAATATGACGTAAAAGTGATGTAGTGCATTTTAAGTGGACCGAACTTACTAAGAACCCCATTAAAGGTTGTCAGCGTTATTAGCTACGTAATAATTACCATTCGGTTAATTGTCGAATTACTTATAATATATATAATGCTTGAAATGATTTTGCTTAAATCCGAAATCCCCAAAATTGTACCCAAAATTTTGTTTCTTGTAATAAGTACAGAAGTTCTGAAAATATTAAAAATTATCATTGTCTCAAAAATTTATTTCCGATCTAACTGCAGGTTTTATAGTAATTCAACAATTCGAAGCAAAAATTAGTGACGTTAAATTTGTTTTTCTTTTTATTTCCGTGTTAGCGGCAATCAGAAAACTGAAACAATGAAGAACTGAGTTCTGTCATCTTATAAAAATTAAATATGCATTGCAATTTTCCACGGTTTGATTCTTCCTGCATGTACAGCTATTATAATCTTTGACGAGGCGAAAATTTCTACACGAATACCTGGATTATAATGTTGTGGTAAGAAAAATTTCAGTCCGGTAAATATTGTTATTGTAACTAAAACATATAAAATGTAGCACGACTCAAATAAATGGACCGCAGCTTCAGAGGCCACAATAATTCAAAAGTGGATCTTTCGACCAACTCGTGCGTGTTGAATGATTTTATTATAATTACCAGCATACACTTTTCACCTTGTACATAAGTATTTTAAATTTATTAATAATTAATATGTTAATTTTTAAATTAAGCAAAAGGTCTGATCATATACACACACTTTATAATTGAATTAATTTAATTTTTAAAAAGTAATGACGCTCAGTAAAACAGTATTAAGTGAAACAAAATTGTAAATTGATAAAAAATAAATTAAAAAACATTGATGTTATTTTGTGTAATATCAATATTTTTAAAATTTAAATTTAATTGCCAGAATGATATTTTTGATGTATTCAATTAATTCATAATTTATTGATATGAATTAGTTATTTATAAAACTAAAATTTATGTAGTACGAAGTAAATTAAAAAAATGATATATGTAAATTATACGTAATTTAATAATGATGTACATTAAAAAAAACTATAAGTTAAAAAAAAATAAATAAAATATTATTTGAAAAATTATTTAATTATGTATTTTTTAATTGATTTATTGCTGATTCTTCATTATCATCGTTATAATCGCTATCACCGTGATCATTTTCAACATAATTGGTATGGTTTTCTGATGTAATTGGTAAGAAATGCATTCAGATTTCGTATATTCACTAGGTGTTACTGGCAATTCGAAGAGGTACATATGCTGGCAAAAGAAGATTCCTTTATGTGGGCTCTTTCTTTAAAATATGCACAAGATAATCAATCAGTAGCAGTTAATTCTGGTAAACATTTTTCAAAGAAATGTGTGTATTTAGTCACTAGAAATGTTATTTATTGTAAGTCGTTGTCGAAAATGCGGTATAGATAATATTTAAAAAATAAGTTGTCATGATTTTGTGTGATGAGATCATATATACTTCGTCAACATTTTTGTAATAATATTCACCTTTTCACAAAAATCAACTCTTGTCTTAGAATTGCATAATCATAAAAAATATGTAAAGAAATCAGCAAATACGTAACAGGCGACAAACAATTTACCAATATATTAAACAGTTTGAAACAGAACCAATTCCGCTTTCTGAATTTTATTTCTAACACAACATTCGTATACCAGGCAAGCATATGTGAGAAACACAATGCAGTTTACAAGCATTTACAATGATTGAACGTTTAATTTAATTATGAGGTAAGTTATTTTCCTTCGTTTACTTCAATGTTGCATTTAATTTCTTTTACTTTACTTTTGCATTAATCATAAAAGCTAGGAAAAAATATGTGTTGCACAAAATTTTGAAAAAGACATTAGATAATAAAAAAGTAGTGAACCTAGGAAACACACATTTTTTCTTGTAAACTCTATATTTATTTTTCGTCATAGTACCCTTTAGGCGCTATATATTTAACCAACATTTTTCCAATTTCATCAATTCTTTCTTATAATACGATTTGTTGAACTCTTCCAAATTGCAGGTGTAATTACTTCATAATTCGACCGAAATCACATTCCATCCGAGCGATTCGTTCATGTTTGGCAACAAAAAGAAACCACAAGGTGAACTAATTCAATTTCTTCTTTATTTTGAAAATCAGTAACAGGAGAGCATACCTTGAAGTAAATATACTGTTATATTTGTAGATACATTGGAGACACATATCATAAATAATTAGATATATGAACACAAATATACCGTTGTAGAATTATGAGTTTCTGATAGAAGTTTACCAAATTTGTTAAAAGCGATTTCCTTTATTTTGAATATCTGTACGGGAGAGCATAACTTTAAGTAGATTTGTATTTACATTTTGGACAAAATAAACATATATTATGGACATTTTTAGGCCCTGGGAATGAAGTTCAAACGCTTATAATTGAAAAAAAAATTGATTTAAGTATGTACGTCCGTCCGTCCGTCCGTCTGTGCGCACGATAACTTGAGAATGCGTCGAGATATCGCAATGAAATTTTGCACGTGTCACTTTTATCTGATTTGTGAGGCTAATTTCGAAGATGAGCAAAATTGGAGTACTTCTTACTCCTTTTTTTATTTTTTAGATTAAAATTGTTTGTATAATATATACATACTTAAAATTCTCATACGAACTTTTTTCTCCTTTTTCTAGTATTCTAGATTAAAATTGGTTACATAATATCAAAGACAATATAAGAAAATGCTTTGTGCTATCGCTATAAAATTTTGCACGTGCCACTTTTATCTAATTTGTGAAGCTAAGTTCGAAGATGAGGAAAATTGGAGAACTCCTTCAAGTACCTCCCATACATAATTTTTACTCCTTTTAGATTAAAATTGTTTGTATAATACCATTTATATTGTGCACAAATAACTTCCTAGCGTACCTCCCATGTATAATTTTTACTCCTTACTGATTCAAATAAGTTATATGATAGTAACATTTATTAATTTAAGCGAACATTTAAGGTACGAGATAACAACTATTTTGCAATTCTCTTTAATGAACATTTTTATATAATGTTGTGATCCGTTAAACAATTTCCAGGGCCTACAATAATTGGCAACCAATTATACATTTCTCTTGTTTTTTATATAATGGTAATGTGTGACGAATTGAAAGATTAACGTCGCAGAAAATCATATTTGCTATTTTTTTGCCCGATTTTATAGATATGATCATTCCACTATAGTTAATATATATATTTGATATGCATTTCAAAAGAATCCAAGATAGAATCAAAGAGCTGGGCAGCATATATTAATCGAAATATAAATAAGTATCTGGATTATCTAGTTTATGAAATTGCATTTATAATTGCATCTTTTGGCATTGAATTCAACTATATTATTCCATCCACAGATATTTATTTAAGATCAGTGTTAAGAGTAAAAGCAATATTTCCACGTTAATTATTGCCCACAACACTTGATGATATTTTATCAAAATCGAACGAATGAAATACAGGGAACTGCCATGAATATAGTTTTGTATGTGGTTTCAAGAAATTATGCGTCTTTATTGCGACTTTATTTCAGATGTCGGTTCTAATTCCGGTCGTTTTCAGCCACTCAATTCCTTGATTTCATCATTAAATTTAATTAAATGTATATGTTGTGTAGGGTAAAAATTTATATTATATAATAAATGGTTAACTATTGGCAGCTAATAGTTATATCACACACATACTAAATTCGAAACTTAAGCATTTGTCTTTCTAAGCATATTGACCTGTATTAGAAACGTTTTTTTGGTAAGTGAGTGACAATTTTTATTTCCAAAAATTTTGCAACTTCACAAAGAAAAATCTAAAACCTATATTTGTCATCTCGATCATTCGTCATAAAATTAACATAGCAAAACATGGCGTGGCTAAATATAAAGGTTGAACAACATTAGGATTTTAGTCGACAGTTCAATTCATCTCATATTAAAATGTTCAATTTGTTATTTAGAATTGGTAGATATTTCTAATTTTTTCCCTCATCTAATTTATGTTACAATATGTTACAACAATAATTTTTTTTTTCAAAGTTTAACACAATACCTTTCAATATAAAATATAAATTTAAACGATTTTACATTACTTTTTTTTTACATTTTTTTACAATTCGTTTTAGGATTTTATGTACATTTATGTCTCGTTAGAAGATCTAAAAATAATATACTAATATAATATATTTTTAATAATATTGTCAAAAACATAATATCAAGGATACTTGTTTGTTGTCAGTACTTTCGACTTATAAAGAAGCTTTAGAAATTTTTCATATGAAACTCTCACAAGTGTTTCTAAAAATTCCACCTTAAATTGTATTTTGAATATTTTTTTTTTTTTCAATAATGTAAAGAACAAGGAATTCAATGTAGTGGACATGTATTCATTCATATCCTTGGAATGTATATATATATATAATATATGAATGAAATATAAATATATACATATATG
>JANSTX010055403.1:0-10216 GCA_027564355.1 Penthetria funebris
TATTTTAAATGAAAATAATTTAATATTTATTTAAAAAAAAAAAAAAATATTAAAATTTTTTTTTATTTATTTTATTTTTATTAATTTTCCCATTTAACCCATTAATTTTATCTTAAATTACATGTGGTTTTCATTTAAATTATATAATTTATAAAAAAAAAAAAAAAATATATAAATATAATCCTGTGATTAGCAGAATATCATCATCCATACAGACATCACATTTCTATACACATAAGTGAGTCTTTCAATGCCGAACGTATATTTCGTCATTTCCGGTTCAGTTCCCCTTAACCTTATGAGTCTTTGTTTTCAGTTGAAATTATTTTTGTAATGTCTTTTCTTTAACATTCCTTTGAACTCCCTTTTCTTAACGTCCTTCAGTTGAATTATATTTTCTTCAATTACTGACTATTAATTAGTGTATATAAATTTGATAAGACTTTTAAATATAGGACTTGATATTTTTTCAGCTGCAAACATTCCTCGATACTTTATACTCCAACGAAGACAATTTTTTGATGGAATAGTTCTTGAATATATATCTAGATTTTCAGACATTTCCTTTTATGCAACCTTGTGGTGACTCCGACTAACATCTTGAGATTGCTGAATCAATCATTTTCATCGTGCGCTGTACCGCTCTCTCGAAACATGATCACAGTTTATGTCAATTTTATGGCGTGTGTTCGTCATCAAAAATATAGGTTTAATGTCTTGTTTGTAGTCAGGGTGTATAAACATCTTACCATCAAATTATAGGTAGCTTTAACTTTACACAGAATTCTACCGAATTACTCAAATTATTAGCCCGATCAACTACATGTTTTATTACAGTATACACACCATGTATATTCACATAGTTTAGAATGTAGACATCGGACAACTGCTATCAATTTAAATAAATATTTTGTCAGCAATGGCAATGTTACATGTCCAATTGAACACCACGAAATGTGTTGCGTCCAATAATTGGATTGTTTTGTACTAATGAATTGGATTTTTAAAAAAATTACATAACCGAGTTGCCTACATTAGTAAAGACACAGTATGCAAATAATAAATTGATTTTACGTACTGCTACTTGAGAACTGCACATTCTACATTCTACATTCTCTTGCATACTTTTGGACAATTATGCTGCAACCAGTTTAATTTTTGTTTTATTTATTAAAATGTGTTTGAAATTTGTTTCTAATAAATTATGGATAAATTCGTGTGACTATCAATAAAATTCATTTATTGTAGTTTTATTAATGCAGCAAGTTTTTATTCAAATATAGGCTGCTCGATTTATACACACCGCCTCCTGTACATCAAAAAGCTCGTAACATCTTTTAAGATGACAAAAGTGTTCGTGATACTACTGACTAACACTTATCGACATCTTCATTTTAAACTTTAACATTCACTTGAGTTTTATTTCCCAACCATTTTTTCATGTTTAGAAACAGAAAATAGTTGCCGATTCCTTAATGTGATGAATATGTTGCATATAAACAATACAAAGAATTCATGAAATGTTTGCTTGTGCAATAACATATTTATGAATTGGTGTCTTGTGATTATTTTTGTTAAATTTAATCTTTTTATTACATTTCATCATGTCTCTCTATCCTTGATCTTACCTTTTTGAAGGTAATCAATCCATAGAGTATATCACGTGATCCTAAAGTAGTAATTCAGTTTTAACCATGGTTTCATAAAAAAAAAACCCTTGTATAAGCAAGTTGATACTTTATTATTGTACGGATGATTGATTACTACGATACATTGAAAATGTCAACTGAAGTAAACAGGTCTAACGTTTGTTATTATGATCTTTTATGATTACAGAAATATATCAGCTTTGACTTATACTAATGTACATTTGTGCATATAAACTATTAACCTTTTTTATACATTCATTCAAATACAGTACTCAGATTATGTCAATTCATGTATTGAAATAATTGATTCTGTATATAATTTCCATTAGAAGCACTTAATTTAAATGTTATTTTGATTGATATTTGATGCTACATGAGCAATTTAACTTAGTAATGTCGCTCTGTGGATGTATGTGGTCTATGAGGTAGAACTGATGATGATGATGCTGTATGAATGAAAAATTAATATAATAATTAGACAATAAAAGATTACTGGTGAATGCATAGCTTGTCGCCAATAATTATAATACACTATTCGATGTATTTTCTGGTAGGAGAGTAGTGGTACGTTATAAGTCGTAACATAATATGAGATATTTACTTAAGATTCAATCACCATCATAACATCAAGTTATTATATAATTTACAATGGAATCAATAATGATTTAATTTCAATATTGTCCTAAAGATGAATTGCTTGTGGTTTGAATGTCCATTAGACTATTTAGAATATTTAGATTACAAGCACCCATATATAACCCATTGAAAGTTAAACAGTGGGTCATATTATATCCACATAATATGATTCCTCTTGAGATGAACATGATTGCCTTTATAATGTTGTAAATTTATTATCGATACTTTTGTTTAATAATAAAAAACAATATTCTTTCAGGATTCATCTAAACCAATAAATGGCGAACATAATATTGTTAATGGAGATGTCATAACAAATGGTATCTCATCATCAACTGATGAGAAACTTTTAAAAATTAGTAATAGTAATCATAGTAGTAGTCATCATAAATCATCTAGTAAAGATAAGCATCGTGATAAAGATAGAGATCGAGATAGAGATTATAAAAGTTCCAAACATAGTAGTAGTGGACACTCAAGCAACAAGTTAGTAAATTTATTAATTAATTTTATTATAACAAAAAGAAAAACATTACAAAATATTTTTATATTTTATTTATTTTTTCTTTGTTCGTTTTAGAGATAAACATACATCGAGCAGTAGTAGTAATAATAAAGACAAGGATCGTCACAGTAGTTCACATAAATCGTCAAATCGCGATAAAGATAGGGAACGTGATAAGGATAAGGATAAAGATCGTAATAGAGATAAGGATAAGGAACGAAGTGATAAAAGTAAATATTCATCGAGTAGTAGTAGCAATAGAGATAAGGACAAAGATAGACATCGTGATAAAGATGGTAAATCAACATCGTCAAGGGATAAAGATAAAAATGATAAACCTAAGGAACAAAGCGGCGATAAAGATAAAGAACGTAGTGAAAAAGATAAAAGTAGAAGCGATCGAAGTGATAGGGATAAGGAACGAAGTGATAAAGATAAAGATCATAGTAAAGAACATAAAAGCAGGTATTTTAGTTTTAATTTAAAAGGAAATCCACTTATTTTAATATATGGAATTTATAATAATAATATTTATTTATTTTTTCTTAACTTTTGTAGTCACCATGATAAGAATTCAACCTCATCATCATCGCGTGACAAAGACCGTGATAGATTAAAAGATAAAGATCGTCATCATACATCATCGTCTTCAAAAAATAAAGATAATAAACATTCCAACAGTACATCATCATCAAAACATAGAGAAAAACATTCATCATCGTCTAGATCAGATAAAGATAGAAATCGTGATAAAGATAAAGAACGGCAACGTAAAGATAAAGAAAAACAAAATAAAGAAAATGAAGAAACAAAAAAAGTTAACCGTAGTAGAAATCAAATAATGGATAATTCCGATGATGATGATGATAATATTGATAATCATAACTCATTGATGGAACCACAAGTACAACAACAATTACATCAACCAGGACATGTTGAACAAATAAAATATGAAATTAATAATTATGAACAACACCACTCGCAAATAATAAATAACATTGGAAATTATAATTTAAATAATCATATCGATAATAATGATATTGATGATGATGGTATTATTGATGGTGATGAAGATGAATATGCACGACCAATAACACCAGATTTAAAAATCGAAATAAAAGAATGTAAAATTATGATGAGTAATGAAAAAGAGATGATAAATGTATCGCAAACAAGTTCCTGTGATTATTCTATGTCACAATTTAAAGACGATGAAAAACGATTTTATATAAAAGCAGAAGCGTCTGCTGAAGGAATGGAAATGGATGGTGGCAATAATGATGAAGAAAGTCAAGATTGTACATACAATAATGCTAGTAATCTTAGTGGTACATTTATTAAACAAGAAAATAGTCAAATAAATTATGATGATGAAGAAGATTTAGATGATATACCAATTGTAAATACAAATTTATTTATTTTTTTTTTTTTTTTATCATTAACAATTTAAGTATATATTGTAATATTTCCTTTAGGCTAAACGTAGAAAAATTAAAAAAGAAATTGTTAAAGATATGGATGATGAAGATGATGATTTACCATTATCGGCTAGAAAAAAAAATAAATCCGAATCTAAAGAGAAGAAAGCAAAAAAGAAAAAACGAGAAGAGATTGATGAAGATGATGAAGAATATGATGAATACGATGAGAAACCAAAAAAGAAGAAAGCAAAAAAAGAGAAAGTAATAATTTATTTTGATTTTTTTCTACTTTTATTAAATTAATTTGAACAGATTTGTATATATTTCTTTTATAAAAAAAAAATAAATAAAATTATATAGAAAATGAAGCAGAAAATTAAAGAAGAAACCATTAAACATGAACCTATATCACCACAAAAAGGCGGCCGAAAAAAAAAGGAGGAAGCACCTGTTGAAGTATGGAAATGGTAAGTTTATGAATTTATTTATTTTTTCGATAAGTAATTGTATATAGGATTATTGTAGTGTTTTTCCAATTTCATTTAAACATTAAGCAAACCCGATGTGGGTTTACTTTTAATGCTTACATTTTTTAACTCAAAACGTATTGAATCATCATCAGTTTCCGATCGTTTCTTTTTTTTTGTTTTTCTAATCTGGCCACATTTGTCGTGATATAAATTCTCAATGATAAAGAATCTTAACAACCATGTCCAATAATAAAATCAGAATATTAATGTCTTTTTGATATCACAAAGTTTTTATAAACCGTGAGTATACGAGAATGAATTGATAAGTTTTTAAAATGAAACAGTAAACATATTTTTTTTTAAGCAAAACTCCCTTTATTTTTCAATATAGGCTCCATTTGTCTCGATAACGTTTTTCCAATTTCACTATAAACCTGCATTAAAACATATGATTTATCAAACTTCTCAAAATAAACGTTCGTTTCAGCTATTACCTAATCATTTGACTCCAAATTTCTTTCCACTGATAGTCATTTCTGCATGATTGGAAATTGGAAAAATCACAAGGCTCTAGATCAAGTGAACATGATGGATGGCGGAAGCAATTCTTCTACCTCTATTCATTCATAATGATTACATAGATTTTTCGACCATCCCTGGTTGTTACCTCTTTTGCACCGTAAATAAGTTTAATATGCCTCTGCTAATAACCTCTTCTTCGCACTTACTGTAAGTTCTACAGGACCGTACATATCTAGTAAACGAAACTTGGTCGTGGCCAACATAATCTGCACAAAAATATGCAATATAGTCTATTTTGCAAGTCAATACCATATGGAAAGGTTCCTGGAATTAACAGACGCCACATTTCACTACTGATTTTTGCATACCAAGTTTTGAGATTATAATGAACGAATTATGAGCATAATAGCCACTTGAAGATCTCTGAAAATTATCCGAAATCAGCCACTACAAAGACACACTTGAATACAATCATTTCTTTCATATGGCAAACATTTCTGTTTAGCGTAATTTTGTTACGCTAAACATCTCTGAAAACCCCAGCAACGACATTCTTACCATTTTATACCCATTTACGTATAAGGAAACTAGAGTTATCCTCTAATTCGTGTCGGGTAGGTAGGAAAACCCAACTATTAATTTCATTTCCAGTTCACCATGTACTCTGTATGCTGTGCCTATACCTACAATGATTAGATAGACAGTTCGAATGTTATGTATGACTATACTCACATTAGTACAAACATTACTACAATACAATTTGCAGTACCTTTGTATCCTTTGGATTCGTCACCAAACCAATGAAGTAATTGTACGCGACCAAAGTGTCCAGTTTTTTTTTTTTTTTTTTTTTTTCTTACTAATTAGTGAAATAATTCAAGGCGCATTAACTCGTTTTTCAACATTGAAATTGCAAAATAACATTTAATTCACAATCTTTGTTGTCATATGTAAACCATTGTCAATGCATTTTCCATAATTTCACTAATTGCGGAAGGCTAGTAAAATGATAGTAAGTATGATCAACTGCATAAAATCCACCGTCTAAATGGATATTATCCATTATTAAAATTTATAGATGGGAGAGATATTACTCGCCATTGTGTCGCAAAACCCTACTAACCCCTGTTTTAATTTACACGCTTTAGATATTTTGAAACTATTGATGCTAGACTTATATATATAGTTAATGACTTCCTGCCTTTGTTATAAAAGGTAACTTTTAACCCATTTAAAAATTAGCATGTTCCTTACCAAAGTTATTTCTCATGGCTTTTTTCTTTGTAATCGCGGTAAACTGCAGGTAGCAGTTTGTGATTTAGCATTGTGTCAAATTCTGGTAATTTAAAAGCAAAGAATAAACTTTATGATTTCCATTATAAATAAATATTTTTAAAATTAGATGTCTAAACAGAAAATACTAGTTTACATCGAAAACATAGTTGTGTATGTAGACTATTCTATATGGTTTGTGTATTCACTTATTAAATTGTTACTCATCATGACACTTTAACTTTGACATTTCAAGTTAATTATTATTGAAAAAAATGAGTTAATATAATTTTTATTCAAATTTTTGCAAATATTTTATAAATAAATAAATGATTTATTTTATTACAAAATTTATAACTAATGAAATTTAAAGTATGTCTTTCATATTATCGAAATATTTTAAATATTGAAAAAAGACTATTTCAAGAAAATTATTTAAGAAATAATACATTTAAATTATTGAGGTTATATTGTGCATCAAATTATGTTGGAAAATCATGTGCTCCAACAAAAAGGTAAAATTTGCAATTCCTTATTTTGATTATTTTGTAAAATATTTAATGAAATCAATTTCTTAAGCACATTTTATTTATCATAACTGAAAGGTAAATGTTATATAATGTTCTTTTTCAATTAGCAAAACTTTGTTGAATATTTTGGGTTACTTAATGTTTTGTTATCTAATCAAAAGAAGAAATTATGATTGTGGATATTTCTCTTTTTATCAGCATTTTTGTTATTTTATTATTGAAATTGAAAGCAATCAAGAATAAAATTTAGCTCCAGTGTGATGAATTAAGTGAACGACTAGCATCTATGTAAATTGAATCTCTTTGTGTGTTGTCAATAGTAACTCGATCAAAATGCGACATCAATTTATCGTCCGGTCTATAAATTATTATGAAAATTTTCAAGTACCTCATACGGTTACAATACAAGAAAATAATCAATATTGTGAACATCATCCCCCAACTTTGTCTTAGTCAGTACATGAGCAAAATAGCCATTTATGTAAACATATATAAACCCAAAAACTGTTCCCTACTCCTTTCATCATTATTGTATTATTGTATTATTAAAAATATATTAAAATTTAAAAAAAAAAATCAAGATTTATTATAGTAAAATTAAATTAAATTATTTTATTTTTTTACACAGGTGGGAAGAGGAAAAACGACAAGATGGTGTTAAATGGGTATTTTTGGAACATAAGGGACCAGTTTTTGCACCGGACTACATACCACTACCAGATAATGTAATATTTGAATATGATGGCAAACCAATGAAATTATCAAATGATACTGAAGAGATTGCATGTTTCTATGCAAAAATGCTTGAACATGATTATACGTCAAAGAAAATATTTAATGATAATTTTTTTAAAGATTGGCGTAAAGCGATGACATCCAAAGAAAAGGAAAAAATTACAAAATTAGAAAAATGCAATTTTAGAAAAATGCACACCCACTTTCAGGCAATATCGGAAAAAAATAAAACACGTACAAAAGAACAGAAAGCAGCAATTAAAGCTGAAAATGAAGCACTCATTGAAGAATATGGATTTTGTACAATTGATGGTCATAAAGAGAAAATTGGTAATTTTAAAATTGAACCGCCCGGTCTATTTCGTGGTCGTGGTGAACACCCAAAAATGGGTATGATTAAAAATCGTTTAATGCCCGAAGATGTATTAATAAATTGTTCAAAAGATAGTAAAATACCGGTACCGCCGCCCGGTCGTAAATGGCGTGAAGTACGTCATGATAATACGGTTACATGGTTAGCATCATGGTCTGAAAATGTACAAGGACAAGTTAAATATATTATGTTAAATCCAAGTTCAAAATTGAAGGGTGAAAAAGATTGGCAAAAATATGAGACAGCTCGTCGTCTACACAAACATATTAATAAAATACGTAATACATATCGTGATGAATGGAAATCAAAAGAAATGCGTATACGTCAACGTGCCGTTGCATTATATTTTATTGATAAATTGGCATTGCGTGCGGGTAATGAAAAGGACGAAGATCAAGCCGATACAGTTGGTTGTTGTTCGTTACGTGTTGAACATATCCAATTGCATAGGCATTTAGATGGTAAGGAGAATGTGGTGGTATTTGATTTTTTGGGTAAAGATTCGATACGTTATTATAATGAAGTTGAGGTAGAGAAACGTGTATTCAAAAATTTAGAATTATTTAAAGAGAATAAAAAAGATGGTGACGATTTATTTGATCGCTTAAATACCGTTGTTATGAATGAACATTTACGTGAATTAATGGACGGATTAACGGCAAAAGTATTTCGTACCTATAATGCATCATGGACATTGCAAACGCAATTAAATGAAATGACCGATCCGAATGCAACATTACCCGAAAAATTATTAGCCTATAATAGAGCAAATCGTGCTGTTGCCATATTATGTAATCATCAACGTGCTGTACCAAAGAGTCATGAAAAGAGTATGGAAAATTTGAAGGAGAAAATACAGAAAAAACGTGAACAAATTGATGATGCCGAAGTTGAGCTTGATGTAAGTGTTTTTTTTTTTTTTTTGTTTTTTTTTTTTAATTGTCTTTCGTTTATATTCATTTTTAAAAAAATATTAATTTATGTGTTAAATTTTAAATAGGATGCCATTAAATCTGCTAAGCGTGGATCGGTTAAAGAAAAATTTGTTGCAGATAAAAAGAAAAAAAATCTGGCAAGAATGAAAGATCAATTAAAAAAATTAGAATTACAAGAGACTGATCGTGATGAAAATAAAACAATTGCATTGGGTACATCAAAATTAAATTATTTAGATCCTAGAATATCAGTGGCTTGGTAAGAACAATTTTCTTTTTCTTTTTTTTTTTATTCATTCATCATCATGACCTATAACATTTTTCAGAAAATATCTTTCCCTGCCAATACAAACCTCCCAAAAGAACCATTTTCACCATGATTTTTATATTTGTCCTTATTTAGACCAAATATTTCTTAGTTTTCGTTCTTTTCTTTTTATCAAATTTTATTGTTTCCATGTAAAATTTTGGGAGATTTGAGTAAATGGTAACGAATGGTGTAGGCTAGTACTCAATATATTTTTATATACCACAGTGGTGTTACTGATAACTTGATCACGATATATGTCAGTAATGGCATATGATCGAGGCGATGTTAATGTCGTGTTTGTCTTAGAACTGCTTATATATGCACCATTCAACTGAAAATATCAATTGTATAACAAAACAATATCAATAATTATTATTATTATAGCATTACCTGATTTATATTTATTAATATTCATTAAATTAATAAAAAAAAGTCAATATAAATACTATGTTGTCGATTCGCGTGAATCTACATTCACATAAATTGTTGCTTAATTTGGGCACGATAATCAGTTTGATTCGGTTTGATGCATACTAGCCCTAATGTTATGTGTTGTTTAACCCCTTTTTCCCATCTATTTCTCTCTGTCAGCATCTTTACCTGTAGACCACAATGACGCATAGGATGGTATGACACCATCGTAATTTGTCAACTGTAAGACCACATTATTTACATACTAAAATATGAAACTTGTAGTTGGTCGACTAAATATTTGTAAATATTTTAATTTTTAATCTCATCTTCTTCTTCTTCTTCTTCTTCTTCTTCTTCTTCTTCTTCTTCTTCTTCTTCTTCTTCTTCTTTCTTCTTCTTCCTTGCCTTTTTCCTTATTCAGGGTCGGCCCTCCTACTTCTCAAT
>JANSTX010055404.1:0-10215 GCA_027564355.1 Penthetria funebris
TCAACAATAAGGATAAATACATTTCACACATAAATTTATTATTACCAATAAATAGTTTAATATCTCTCAACAAGATTGACACTTTTCGGTATTCAATTATTTGGGTTCCTGTGGGATACGGTGCTGCACATTACATTTCAATATTTCTTAAAATGGAAGCCAATAAATTATCCTTGAATGATGAATTCCTTAAAATAAAATTATTTTATAGTACATCGTATTTATAAATAATTTAAAATGCTGTACCCGTATTATATAATATTAAAACAACCATAAGAATGATGTTAACACTGTGTAAGAACCAAACCCTAAACGGAATTGTTGTTTGCATTAGCGGTTATGTGTAACTTTCATAAAATGATATTTTGTTTCATGTAATGCTTATTATAACCACCAAAGGATATACACTTGAAACACAATAATAAATATGTGGATATGATACAGAAATAGTTTTCCAACAACTTGGGGATAATTGGCGAGACAACTTATATCAAAATTATGTATGAATTTATGGATGAGACTGTAAAATCGTAAATTGCAGTCAGACAAATGCAAATGAGTATATTATAAAATTATGAAAAGTTTTAAATTAAACTTCTTGAATAATTGGTTGTCAACCGAACATAGCCCAAATCTTTTCTCGGTAAATTTATGCTTTATGTGGCTGGCAATTTCAATGTTCATAAATTTTTTTGGTTTGTGCAATCTGGTGTTATCGACAACCCCGGTCTTTACGTCGAACATATCGCAGAAATTAATCTTCTTAAAAATTTGTTTGTCGGCCCCACGCGAATTCCTGATGTTTCAAGTTATAGTCCATATATTCTTGACTTATTTCTAACCTATCATCAGGAAAAATAATTTATTCGGGTTGAGGGTCAACTACTTGTATGTGGCATAACAATAGAGCAAACTGAGAGGGTTTACAAATTTTTTTCATGGTCTCAGATGTGTAGAAATTCTACAGGTTGATGATGTGGATCGCGTCGTTCTCTATATTTTTTTTTCCTTGAAATGGATACATAGGCAATAAAATGGAAACATACTCATTACAGAAAGACAACCATGACCTCAGTAAACATTTATGCTCGTGCACAATAATATTAATGCACAAGCTAAATTTAAATTCGACTGTCAATTGAAACAGAGAATGTTCACTGTCCGTAAGGGTGACAAGAGTTTTTGGTTTTTTGTCGGTGAGCAACAATTTTATAAATTCCTCCATATCCATACTAGTGGATTCCAATGGCAATTCTATTACAAGTTCTAAACGAAAAGCTAATTTACTAACTGCCGTGTTCGCGAATAATTACAAGTTGGACGATTTCAATAAGATTCTTCCAACGATTCCTAGGGTCACTTCAAATATGAAAACCATTCAAATTCGTCACGTTTATTTACAGAATTCTAAAAAATCTCGATACTATAACAAAGATCATGGTCCTGATGCTATTCCTCTCCCTCTCTCTCTCTACCGCTTCGCGACATATGTATGGCTTGTCAATAATATGGAAATTTTCCATTGGAAGATGCCAACCGTCCAGCCTATTACTAAAAATGTTTCAAAATCGGATCTAATTGCAGATCAATAGCCATTAATTGAATCTTATCCAAGATGTTGGAAAAAATTGTAAACTTTAAAATCGTATCTTACCTTGGAATTTAATAATATTATTCATGATTGTTAATACGGTTTTCGATCCAGAAGATCAACGTGTAATATTTTGACCTATCTGACTGAAATTTGGAGTAGAGGTCTGCACATGTTTGGTAAGATATATACAGACATGTTGTATTATCATCGAAACTGATCTCTTATGCTATACATCCTGATTTGGGGGTGTGGATTCACAATTTTTGAATGATCGCTCGATCCGGGTTGTTCTAGATCGAGGTATACATTTATAATTTTTCTAACCAGTTCACTTAATAATAAAGTTATTAATAATAATAAGTAATCAATGTCTTAATTAGTGATTTTAGTTTTTTTAAACTCATAACCGTTACAATACAAACAATTTGGTCGGATTTACATGAAATATAAAAAAAACTAATTCAGTGTGTTCGAAAATTTAATCAGTTTAAGGTGGGGGCGGAGATCTAAAATAAACTCCAAGAGCAGCATCCAAAAACATTTTTATAAATTAAAATGCAATAGTTTTGAATGTTAAAAAATCATATTCAACACACATACATATAAAATGCTTATCTAATTAAGATATAATGTAATAATTAAAAATTAACCAAATATTGTCATAACAAGTTGTTTATTTGTTCAATTTCCCTACGTCCATGCCGTGTCATTTACCCATGACAAAGTCCCAAATAAATATTATTTTATCCTTTCATAAATTTGATAATCATCAACAAAAAGAAGTTTTTGACTGTACCAACTGCTCCATGTACAACGTCAAACACTTATTATTCCATGTGATAATCTTTATTTTGACTATATATTCCTTAAGCTGTGAACTTTTAAATTAAATTTGTTTAGCGTGGGCCCCATAAAACATGATTAAAATAAAATTTATAACCTATTATTTTGTTTAACAAATTAAATTTGTTTTTTTTTTTTGCCTTTGCTTCTAATTCTCATACTCATATAATTAGAATTTATTTATAATATCTAACCTTTTTCTCGGCAATTAGAATTAAATAAGATAGAATTAATATCTTTTATGTGTATCTTGTTTTTAATAAAATTAATGTCTAAAAAAAAAGTGTCGAAATCACCCACCACAACAATTTAAGAATTTCAGATGTTAAATGACTTGTATGTATAATGAATACAATTCATTTTAGCTATCAGAGACCTATTGATGATCTCGATGATAATGATGGTAAAAGGTAAGAAATATGTTTGAAAATAATCAGGCATTTAGAAAATTTATTCAAATATTTTCAAAATTATGTGCATAGTTAATTATGGTATCACATATTCATCGAATGTTGTTGCATCATAATTTTGTGGAAGACATACCACCACCACCACCATCACCACATCTCTGCTGCTAAACAGTTCTTTACTTGGTACATGGAAATATTCTTTAATTTCACCAAAGAGTTGATGAATATAATGCGTTTATATATATGTGATATTTGTATACGTTGTTCACATATTAATTTACATAATTGAATAGTTAGGTATGAAATTTGTGTCATTAAGAATGTCTTCACACTTTTTAAACACTTTTTTCGAGATTTTATTGGTCTATAAATTACATCAGAGAAGTTTTTTTGCTTTTTTATGGGGCATTGGATTTTCTGGCTGTGGTGCAACCAATGATGGTCTCTCTGTTATGTATACTGGTCTGGTTTTTGGTATGGCATACTCATGTTATTAATATTATTATAGTAGGTAGTTTCAATTTAAAATGTGTCTTCAATAATTCTTCTTTAATTGGAATGTTTGATTTACATTTTTTTCAATATTTAATTTTTTTATTTTATTTTTTTTATTGCATTTTTAATTTCTTCATCTTAAGTTAATTGGGTGGCAGAGTTGTATATAGAGATGTGGATGGTTGATGATGATGGTAGGTGTTTTTCTTTTCAATAATATGGATTAATTATAATTTATTTTTTGTCGCCACATGTAACCTGTGGTGTTATTTAGCATAAATTTATATTTATATATTTATATAAGATTTCTAGAGTATAATTTAAAAAAAAAAGAATAAAATAAAATAAAATACATTAAAAATATGTTAAACATCATATCATCACATAAAAGTATCATGATACACAATTTATTTATATTTATATATTTTTCTGGTTTATCGTTTTAATTAAGACATACTAGTATTTAAAAAAAAAAATATATATACATTTTTTTGAAAATTTAATGTTTTGTTATAAATTTAAAAATAAATTAAATTCAATAAATTATTGTAACAAAACGCGGTGGCAGTGACCGGAGGAGGATTTCGATTTTTCCATTTACTATTTTATACCATTTTTACATAAAATTTTAGCTGTTTTATCCAATGAAATCAATTAGAGGATATTCGAGTTATTTATTTATTTTTATTGGAACATTTCGAAAGTTTCAATTTTTATCATTATATTCAATTGTGTGTCGTTTTTATCATGCATGCACTTCTTCTTCATTTAATTGATATGAGTGGAAACATTTGGCTCTGCGCTACGATCCTTGATTCTAGTGCAATATATTCTAATTCCATCAATCTTAGTTATTTTTGTAACAAAAAAAAACATATTACCGAAATTCCTTAGTATCATTCTCTCTATCAAATGCCTAGGCGTTTGCTCGTCAGCTTCAGCTTGCGTATTGGATTCGTGTACAATAACAATTTGGAACATGTGTAAATATGCCTAATACCTTCTTTATTTGTATGCATCCAAGTTTAAGAAGTTCATCATGGACTTCGAATGTTTTAACTTGGGCTAACTTCCCAATATCATTTGAATAAACCTTTTATAAGGTCTTTTATGCACTACTCTGGTTCCATATATTTCGTACTGAATACGTTAACAGTTAATTTATCAACATTTTAATCAAATTATGCTAGTACTAATTTGGATGTTATTATCGCATATAATTTGGTTTGAAATATAATTGCATTCGTCTTGGAACCAACAATGTGCCAGATAAGATCAACCTGTGATCTTTTTATCGTCTTTTAGGTACGCAAAACTTATGATACACTTATAATATCAATCCCAATAGTTAGTATGGGTTGATTTTGTATTGTTTTAAAAAATTTCAAAACTATGTTCATTTTGAATATGATTACGATACTCAAACCGATTAACCGATTAACCGGTTTTTAGTTAGAATTCTAACTAACCGAAAAACCGGTTAATTAGCATCGGTTAACCGATTTATCGCATATTATTTTATGACTTAACTATATTAGAAACTTTAAAAATGTATCTTTCCATCTAAATCGCGAGATAAAGTATGATTTTCCAGAATTTACTTCTAAATCTGTAACAGAAGTAGTCTTAAGTAAATCTGTAAATCTCATGCTAATAACAAAATTGTGCTTTATGATTTGCACAATAACTTAGAAGGACTCCATTCCGATGAGCATTATGATGAAGAAAACTTTCATGACATTTTAAGAAAATGAAGACAAATTGTAAAACACTTCAAAAAATCAGTCATACGTGGTTGGACAAGGAAAAAGAATTGTCAAGAATAATACAACAATGTTAACAGCTGAAAGTGTGTTTACATTAGTTTTAGTAAAGTTACAAGATTTTTGATCTTAACGACTTAAGTAATAAAATGAATTATTCACTAAAAAAAAAAAACGATTTCCAGAACGAAGAAATAAAATATTAATTACTCTTCATAAATTTATTCCACCTGGATCTATCTATCTATTCCAGTAAAATAAAGTCAATCTGAACAGTTATCAGATACAACCAAAGACTTGAATAAAACAAGCAGTTTGAATCCATCGGCTTCGAAATCTAAAGCATTAATTGAACTCTGCAAAGTATTTCATCAGTTTTGAAAAAACTGGCTAAAACAGATGATAAGGAGGGCACTATAGCTTTCGCCTACCACTTTGTAGTGTGATGTAGTTCTACATGACTTTGTTGTTTGAAGGCATGCAAGTCGACGTCTTGTTTAGCTTTTTGTTTTTTTTTTGTTACACTATATGTACAGTGAACCATCAAACTACAAATGTATATGAGAGTCACAGGTCTAACCTTCATTTCATTAATATCGTCTTTAGACCCCATATTTCTTCATAGGATCACAAGAGTGTTGTTGTTGAACATGTCCATTATGGAACTTCAATCAAATTACCTACCGTATCGTACATATTTTTTTTAGTGTATTTACCTTTATTTTGGCCAATATCGCACTTGTAATTAATTCAGTTTATTCTCCCAGAATTTCTAAATGTTTAAAAAATAAAAAATAATATAAAAAATCTTTTAATTCAGAGTATACATACCTGTAATTCGATATCTGACTCAGTTGTCTTGTATATGCTTATACAATTTTGTTCGGAACTGCAGGAAACATATATTTTTCTATAGGCATACAGGCAGAAATTGTTTTAAAACTAAATAAAAGGATTTTAATGTTCATCACGATTTTACGATTTTCACAATAATATAATTGGCAATGACATAAAATTTAGTCATAATAGAAACAGACTTTACAAAAAAAAATTTTTTCTTTATAAAAATGTGATCATCAAATAATTCAAAAATAGTATAAATTCATATCAGATTGATTTTGTATTATATAACTGAATTTGAAGTACTTTAAAGTGAATCCTGCTAAGTTTCACACTTCACAGCAAAAATTGTTAGAAGCAAAAATTGAATTAAACGAAACATAAATTGCATTACTCAAGACGATCGCCGCGAGCCTATGTAGAACGATTTCAAAATAGTTGGGTATAGTCAAAATTTCTTTGTATATTGGAAAAAAAATTGGCGATGAAACACAGAAGTTCATGGCAAAATCAATCGTAAGTGAACATCAAACAAAATATGATCTTGCTCTATTTACGATTTAGATATATATAATGTGGTACCAAGAAATCAGAATGACGATTGCTATTTCTAACTTTGGTTTTCACACTAATCAACGACATATGTTCAACTCTAAATAGTAGGTACATATTTATTATGTCAGAAAATCAGGTATGATAATTACAAACTTTTACAGCGATATCCATTCTAGTTACCTAAATAATTGTTATACTTGCAGACAATATCTTACAAAAAAAAACATTACGTACATCATCGATAGGTTACTGCATGTCTCACCAAATACTTATAATATTATTACGATTTACGTCAATTTCACAAGTCTGTTTTACTCAAATTTGAACAACATCAATTGGCATTTGATACGTTTTGTTATCAAAAATTAACCACTTACTAGTTTTTTAAAATAATAAAAAAAAAAAAATCATTTCATTCGTTCAAATTTTAAATTTCATCGTTGTTTTCATGAAGCTTCATAAAAAAAAAAAAAACTTTGCTATATAAACTTTAACATGGTGTTTGGTAAAGAAAATACATTTTAAGAATATTTTCAAACATTAAAATGATTTGGTAAACCTCTGGATGTATTAAATATTTAAAACATTATTTTTACGATATATCATAAATCTATGTTTAACATGTTTTTTGATTTATATAGACCTATCCTCAACATTATTTTTAATGATTTACCTATCCATATAATAAACATAGTTTTGTATAAAAAGCGAAAAAAAAAAAATAAATAAATAAATAAAAAACCAAAATGAAAAACGAGGAACAAACCACTGAAAATTCCAAGCTATTAAAAACTATTTTATTTAGTTTTCTTCAATTTAATCAAAAGAATTTTATATGTTTTCTCTGTTTTCGTATATTTTAACACTAAACCTTTATGAACAATAAAAGAAGGCGCTAATCTAATTATGTACAGTTTAACATTATGTTTAAATATACACCTAATAATAAAATGAAATTAAGAACAGAAATAATTGAACCAATGGATGAATGGCGGATGAATATTTAGAACAATATATTTTTCTCAGCGGTGTCCAGTTTAACATCACTGCTGGAAATCGTTTTCTCGTGATCTTGATGTTTTAATATAGGTTGAGTAAAAGTCGTAATTTCTATACCCTTCTGGTAAAACAGGGTCATTACAATACGTATTTATATACACCTTTAAATAATTCAAATTGATTTTATATAAGAAAAGTGTAATATTTATGTACCTATTTATTTAAAATCAGCATGTGCTTCACTACAACTACAATTTTATTCGCTTAATAACACCATTTTTTTTTTATTAATTCAATTTAGTTCCATATCACTATACAACTTTTGCTGATCTAAGTATGAGGTTGTAAACCGTAGTATTTTTTTTTTGATTTTTTATTCATATGATATATTCCATTGCATGACACCATATAACAACGAAACCTGAGATTTTGCAGTTTTTGTTGTAATATAACTATAAACCCTTTTGCAGATTAGCCATTTAAAGTAGTTAGTACTATTTTTGATATTAAAGTTATAGTTTAGGTAATATTTTTTAGAATATTATTTTTTACATTGGCACAAAGTCTTGATCGTATAACCCCAGGTATGTTCTTTTATTGAAATATTCAAAGATTGAGAATAAGCAGGCTACTGTCATCAGCATTTATTGCTCTTTGTGTCACTCGCACAGTATTTGAGCGGCAAAAGCAGTCAAACCGTAAATAATAACTGGCAGTATACATTGATCGAAAATTTTCTGCTTTAAACAAATAGGAAATTTTTCTCTCAATATATATACCAGCTTTCCAAAGGCTGCACAATCCAGATTAATTCGATTTTTGAATCTCATACTTTTGAATCTCCTTAACCATAACTAAAGTGTGTCCAAAGTATTTATAGTTTTCCACCCTATCAATAATCAAATTATTGATGCAAATGGGCTGTAAGTCTTCAATGTTTGACGTAATTTTAGTTTTGGTAAGATTCATCGTGTTGTAGCCTTGCCATATATATATATATATAGTTAATCAATTGGGTATATCTAGAATCTATGCGGTATTCATCCAAAGCATTCAAAATTGCCCACGTTTCAATAGAATCGAAAGCCTTCTCATAATCAATGAAAATCAGAATTAAATTCAGGTTATATTAATTACATGTTTCGATAATGTTACAAATCGTATGTAAATGATCCATGGTGCCATAACCCGAGCGAAGACCCGCCTGTTCCCTTGGTTGATAAAAATCAATTTTTGTTCGTTAAACTCTTTGTGATTATTTTTGTGAAAAGTTTGTATATGTGAGATAATAAGCTTTTTGGTCGATAGCTTTTAAGTATAGTTACATCACCTTTTTTATGTAGAAATGTAATCACTACGTTATCCCATTTGTAAGGAATAATTACATTTTGTAAACAGTTGTCTTTGATTACTTCGACCATAATGCCATCTTCGCCACTGATCCTACCATTTCTCATTTGTTTTGAAGCAACCTCGTATTTCGTCCGGTATTATTTCTGGAATTTCTTCTGATCCAGCATTCATTATTCTAGGCCGATATTGTTGAGATTTCTTGATTTTTGGTAAAAATCTTCAGTTACTTTAAGCAGTTCGGGCTGATTAGATGATACTAAACCAGTTTCATTATGCAATTTGAAAATCTGTTTTTTACCTTTACTCAGTTTTTTGCACTCTCATGAGAGATTTTAACATAACTATCTAAAATCTAAAATAAGGATCAATATAATAATTTATCATTTATTGCTCTATAATTGAATGTGATCAATCAGACAATGCGGAGTTCCAACTCAATCGAATTTCATGAGAAATTTTCACAGATTTCTAAAATTCATCAGAATAACTGTAGCTTTTTGAGATTGTTCAACAAATATTTAGCGATATACATAATTATGCCATAATTCTGTGCAATTTTATCGTGATTCGAAAAATATAGATCGCCTTATGTAATGTTTAAGAATTGAAAGTCATACTCCGTCATATAATTATTTGACGCTTCAACCGAGTTCCTATTTACATCTCAGCATTTAATCAATCATTTAATGTTAAATTTATTATATAAAAGGGCAAATTAGAAACTTAGGGCAGCTTAAGTGCTCTTGTGTGTGTGGTAGCAATTTTCCCATTGTATTTATAATCATTTAACAAAATTTTCAATATATTAAATAAAATTTAAGAAAATAAAGAATGGAAAATTTAATATTAAAAATAAAATTGAAAAATTAATAATACTAAATATTCATTTCTTCAAATGATTTATATTTTCCAACATCAAAGTCGACATTCTCTTTGGCAACAAATGTTTTCATTTTTAACCGAAGGAAAACTCATGAAATATAAAAAAAAAAAAATGGGATGAAAAACGTTCAGCATGTGTTTAGAAAATAAAATTACGTAATTTTATACATTTTCCAACATTTTCTCAGCATACAAACCCGATTTATATATACGAGTATACATATATATATATATATATATACATGCAGATATCCAGATAGATATATTAGGATGGAAAAGAAGGAATACAGGGAGGAGTTCTTGGTTTTTTTTTATTTTTATTAAAAACGAATGATTTATAGTGATGAGGTGCGGTCGCGTCTGTCTGAATTTATGTTCGCATCAGAATGTTTCCACATACAGTTTTTGGTTCTGTTCTGTTCTGTTCTGTCTTTTTTTTTTTTGAAAACGAAGGGTAAGTATAATAGTATTTTATACCCAT
>JANSTX010055405.1:0-10214 GCA_027564355.1 Penthetria funebris
GTTTTTTAATAAGTATGCAGGTTCTTGGCCTACCTGCATTCTGTTCTACTGGCTTGTAGAACAGATTAAAACCATGGATGTTAAGCCCCCTGATATTTGGGGCGTTAAACCATGGCTCCTGAATCAGGGCTATGTCAATTTGCTCCTCTCCTAGGAGCACTAATAGATTATCCGAGGCACATCTAGAATGTTTCAGATTTATTTGAACTATTCTAATCATCTTGTGCCTCGGTATTTGTTGTTGATTCCGGATTAGCGGTGAAACCAGCTTTTTGGCAGCCATCTCGTCAACCACCGCAAGTCGAAGGTGCTCTCTGACCACCTCGCTTAACGGCTTTTTTGACTTTTGGCCGCCCGTCTCCCCATCGCCGGATTTCACACTACTCCTCTTACTGACCGATACAGCCATATTGGGAGAGTTGTTTGACCTCCCTCTCTTTTTCGACTCCGACGACTTGGCAGACTTAGTCGTCCTTTGCCGAGATTTATACTCGGCAATGACAGCTTCGTACCGTGCCTTGTCGTCTTTGTCCTTAACATTTATGGTGCCCTTCTCAGCACTACGCTTTACCCTGTATCAGAGTGGCTCCGTACGCGACAGTCCGTATTATACCCCTGACTGCCATCTAATCCATCGGCACGGGTCGCATGACACCTTGGATAAGGGGTCTCTCCTACTCTACTTTGTCACTGTTTTCAATTGTAAGCGTTAACTTACAATCTAGTGCAGCTAACAGTTCCACCACGTGAAGGTGAGAGTAGGAGAAATTGGATAGGGAGAGGCTAAGGGCCACATGCAAACATGTTGCCTGTAATCGCATCGCTATCCCATTTCGGAACCATTGCAATATTAATGCTTCCAATTATATTTTCAGTGTTTGATATAATCTGTCTGACTGTAATTTTATGCTAAGCTAGCAGTGTGATCAAAAACTCATTTCCATGTCCCTCGAATTAATTCCAAGCTTTGATCCTTTTAGTATCCAGTGTTTCACTCTTCATTTTCCAGCGGTGTGAACAGTCATGGTAACTGTTTTAACTGCCTATGATATTACTGGTAGCACACATCGATTAAAACCATCAGTTATCATTTCAACTATCATATCATCTTCGTCATAGATCTTAATATTTCTATTAGTATATTACTAACAGTGACAATGCTCCCATCATTTTTCTGAAAGTTACTTCATTAATTATCTCCTCTGATCCTATATTGATTTTAGTTGATGTATAATGTTGAAATATTTTTGGATTTTGTGATTTGTATTATTATTAATTATCGTAAAAAGTTTCTTGTCGCTTTTAGTAGGTTTGGGCATTTTGAAGAACGTGGTCATTTTGAACAACGTAACCTTTCTCTTTTCGTCATCTTACCTTGTAATTATAAATTACAGCAATATCCAACGCAATGCAAGACAGTTAGTTTTCAAAATCTATGTTATACATTATATGCGATATGCATGTAACTTGATTATGTCAAATAGTTCGTGTTATTATAAAAGTGTCTGTGTTGGATACAGTGATTACGGTAATTTTTCATTCAGGGCGACTTTCACCCCTCTGAATACTCTATGAATGGTTTATGTACTAAAATATACTTACCACTACTCAGAATGTAAGTAGGCAGAACTGAAATTCGTGCTAGTTGTGATTCCAAAGAATAATTTATATTAATAAAATATGACCGCCATGCCTTGACCTAATGAGGTCAGAGATACTCAACTGGTTGGTAATTTCATTGTACCATTGTTAATCTGCATTATAAAACTTAAATTACTTAAGCGATCGACAATTGGCTTATTTTATCATACCTACACACTTAGTAAAGCTACGTGTCACTATTAACAACTGAAAATAACATGCGAAATATCGTCAGTAAGAATAGTACACGAATTATTTAAGCCATTTAAGTAAGATTTAGTACTATACAAAATCGAACTGTAATTTTATTATAATAAGATTATTATTCACAATAATCATATAATTGATGAAATGTAGTCGTTACTTAATCTGAGTTTTCATCATTTTTTTATGTTAAATTCAAATATATTTTTATTTTAAATTATAATACATTTTCAATTATTTCACAGTTAACATGGGCTGATGTTTATTTTGCTGGAATTTTAGATTATTTGAATTATATGGCTAAATGTGATTTATTAGAGAAGTACCCAAATTTGAAGGGAATGGTTGACAGTGTCTTTGCTATTGAAAGCATTAAAAACTGGTTAGAAAAGAGACCTGTAACTGATGTTTAAGTATTGAAACTTCATAACATATTACCGGATACTTCTTCAGAAAGCTTTATTATACCCGGTGAATATAAGATTGTATTATATTTATTGAATAAATTAAAACTTCATACAGCGCAATCATATTTTTATATAAATACAACGTGTACATTGTTTTAATTTTAAATAAATAAATAAATTTAAAACTTTTAAAATTTGGTGATTTAAATTAATTCGTTACAGTTTAAAGCTTGAATTTCTATATCTATCTATATATATAACTTCGAAATTAAACAACATTAATTTTTAAATACAATAGCTAATGCCATTTCTTTAATTTCATTAGTTAATTTACCTAAGTTATATTCAGATAAAATTTTATATGAAATTTAGGTAATTTTTCACTATTTCTAAAGTTTCTCTATCGACAAAGCAATTTTTTGTATTCTTCATAAAACTACAGTTGAACAATGACTGGCTTACCAACGCGGACCGATTACTTAACCTATATTTACCTGAAAGTGGTGCTGATTATGCGTTTCACAGGGTATTAGAAACTAACGTATAGTTTTTCAATTAATGTTAAATGTAAATGTGCCTGGTAGGTTGAGATTATGATGATACAAGCATCGTACTTGCTGTGCTAAAGGGTATATTCCTAGTAATAGCATAAACAAAATTTTCATGATTTAAAATATTACTTATGCATAGGACGACAGTACGATGTTAGTGTGGCATTTTAAATATAGATACATATAATAGTAAATCTGAACTCAAATTAAAATAATTGAAGTTCAATAACTTTAAAATTTGGAATCAATTAAAATTATCTGGTTTTATATATGAGTATTTTAGTATAATGGTGCATACTTTAACCTAATTTGTTAATTACTGTTCAAACGAACATTAACAACGAAAATTCATTGGCATGTATCCCAATGAATTTTCGTTAAACCAAAATTTTAAATGTGTAAAAGACAAATTAAGTTATTGTGTAATTACATTATTTTATTTACCAATTCAGGTGAAAATGCATATCTTGCAGTGTTCTCCACCTGTGGAATTGAAGGCTGTAAGCAGCTTCCATTGCTGGGTTTAATTAGGCGTGATCAAGATAAGAGAATAACTTTTCTTTAACGACATAATTTATTCTATTTTCGCCATTTTACTTAGATTTCATGTGAAAATGAATTGTTTTCAATTTTAATTTTGATTTACTTATATTTCATATGAAAATGCATACTTTGAACAGGTGAGTATATTTTTCACCTGAATTGGTAAATTAGATGCAATTATAATTACATATTAAGTTAATTTGTCTTTAATATATATTTAATATTTAGGTTTATATGTATGCCTATTAATTTTCATTTTCAATGTTTGTCTGAACATTAATTCGGTGACTTGGACTGGGAGAAAGTGGTCGAAGTTCAAATCTATGTTTGTTGATCTTCGATTCCCTCATTTCTTGCAACTTATTATTAATATGATACCGATGATTATAATTACCATCACGATTATCATCATCGTGAAGAATGTGCGTGCTCACAGTAACCATTGCATGATTTTGTAGTTTACTCCATATTACCACGTCGAATTCGTTTGAATTCATATTGCCATGAATTCTGGTTATATTAGTAGCAAGCATTTCCGCTTGGAATACACTTGAATTGTCTGGGAGCCTAAAGGATTCTGCTACGTTAAGAGTGGCTGAGAAATCACCAACCGTCGGTGAAAATAATGGCATCGTAACCATCTAAGGGGTTTTCATTCTTCCACTCTGCTCGTGTAGGAAATCTGGATGCAAAGCTTATGTTAGTCAACAACTTTGGTGCCGAATAGTTAGTGCTTTGTGCCGTAATTTCATGAAGAAGAGGCCCTGTATATACGTCCTCTCTTGAAAAGCGTCAAACGCCCTCAGTCTTACTTCAATACGCGATTCCGTTAATTTGGAGTGGGAGTGCACAGGGAGCAGGCACATTAAAACGATGATCGCCTCCGTGGACACCGTTCTTAGCGCCCCTTATGTCCCTCATAGCGCATCTTTGCACCCTTTTCATTCTAGTTCTGTTACAGCCCCTACATATTGCCAAACATTTTACTAAAGGCTTAAAAAGCCGTGTAAGCCCTATTACTCCTTTCTTGAATGTTGGGCCCCCAATTTAGTTTCGGATATAATATTACACCAAGATACTTAGCCCTAACTACTATCTTAACTGAGTTGTACCCTCCATATTTGGAAACTTAAACCTTAATGCTTTCTTGGTAAACACTACTAACTCTGTCTGTCTTTCCAGGGTTGACGTGAAGTCCATTTTCCCGGGACCAACGTTCTATCATTTTGTTTGCAAACCCCACGATACTGCTAATCGTCGAAGGGCAAATCCCCGACGACAGAACCACTAGATCGTTAGCGTACGCTACCGCTCTAATGCTAGCTCTTTCTAACTTCTTTAGATATATATAACTAAGTCAGAAAAAGGGGAATTGATACCTCCCTGTGGAGTGCCCCTATGGGCGTACCTATTAATGTAATAGTCGTCTGCAATATTCTTGTTTTTAACATGGATGATATCCAGCTCTTGATCCTTGGCTTCGCACCGCCAAGAATGAGCGCATCTTGGGTTGCTTTCACCTTTACGTTGTTGAACGTTCCATCTATACCCTAGAAGGTAGATAGTGTGTATTGTTTATATATCAGAGCATGCTGCACTGTGTGATTTACCCCCACAGTATGCGTATTGAGATTAAATATTGGAGTTCTTTCCAGTAATCTACTAATATTGTTATCAATAAGGCGTTGTAGGGTTTTGATAACGAAAAAAGTTAAACTGATGGGTCTAAAATATTTTGCAATCTCATGTCTTTATCTTGGAGGTGGTCATGCCAAAAAAATCCAAGCGGAAACTTACTTCCTACGGTACCTCCCATGTATATTTATTAGTTCTTATACAAGTTATATGATATATACACGTTTCATATATTACATGTGTTAGCACCAACTTAATTAAAAAGTTTGATATTACTCCTTGTGGTATATGGTTTCTCCCATGTGTTTATGTAATAGTAAAATACAGAAGTTTAAGCAAAAAAAAAAATCTAGGTACGAGATATTTGCAACGATTTGCAAATATGCGTATTAATGCAATATCGTTTTATAAATAATAATGTTGTAAATGATGAGTAAAACAATTACCAGGGCCTTTAATAATTAGTTTTATTATTTCTTTTTTTGCAATACACTGTTAAAGTTAATTGTTCATAATCATTAATATTAATATTTTATATTTATTATTATTTTTTTAACAATTATTTTCATAATTCTAACAAATAAAAATAGGTATCATCGTGGACGACAGAATGATTTCAGTTTTGCAACCGGGTATTCGAAAGGAACAGATAGTTTTCAGGCCGGGCACATTAGCAGTAGATTGAATTGCAAAAATAACATATTTGTCGCCTTCCGCAAAAGGTTTTAGATATTATTGAATATTATTGCATAGTGGTATGATGTGGACAATTCTAGAAAGTTATGAAATATCGTAGAAACTGATGAATATGATCCGCGGAACCCTGAGGTACACATGAATCTAATGGAAATAAGTCAGAAGTAACACCATACAGAGTAACATAAATCGAGTGCCTTTTCAAAATATGAGCATGAGTTATGCTTTAATGCACTATGTCAAACTCGATCAAATACCTTAGATATATTAGGTGCAAGGTCAGTCGCCTCGCCGAACACGGGAATGCTCCATATTCCATATATTGTTCAAGAAGGATTTTATTTATTAATATAAATGTGTTTCATAATAAAGTCATATGCAAAAAAGATGCTGTTTTTCCAAAGTCGTCCAGTTTTTAGTTATTAGAAAACATGGTAGCTGACAAGTTAGTCTTTTTAGTTGAACACGTGGCAGACTCTAATAGCAGAGTCTACTAGCATATAAATAGAATATATATACATTGTTTCATTATAAAGAGACTAGCTTTAATATTTTACTACATTCCTATAATTTTTTATTGAACATAATGGTTTTAAGGTCCTGCATTCATTTTTCTAATTGTATTAGCTAATTCATGTACACGTATTTTATTTAAGTTTTCATATAATAGTCCTATAGCGTAGACGACTTGATTTTATTAAAACTATAATTCAATTGTAAGTCTAGATTAATTATGTTGAGAAACGCATGTTTTGTCAGTATCTCCTAAATAGTCGTTCAATTAGGAATATTCTGGAACTTAAATGACTTTCAAAATTATTAATACTTTTTTAATTAAAAAGAATCCATAAAAGTCGAACATATCTGAAAACATTTATTTTCTGCTGGAATATTTAAAACACTTTATTTCTAAATCAATTTGGTATAAATATTTGTAATATTGTTTTATTTATACAACGATCTTCTAATATCTTAACAAGAAAATGTTACAGCTATAATACATGAATTCAGTGTGTTTTAGCGTATTGCGGACTTCAGTTGAGCAAGTTTTAAAAATTTTCATTGATTTTTCCATCGGCCATTATAATTGATTAAAAAAACAAAATTTAAAAAAAATATTAATAGCATGTTACGTAGAAAGAAAAAAATTGTAAATTCAGTGAGAAAATAAACAATTTTAAATATTTATATGAAATTATTTGAATATTTGCCGGGTGATCTTTCACGTATGTTATATTTTCCATCGTTTGTTAATGTTTGTGTATATTATAAATATTTAATGTGAATATCAATTTTTAAATAATTTTATTCAATCATTGGTATATTAAATTACTGTGAGTATAATTTTATAAATAAAATCAATGAATATTAATATTAATGACAAGTTACAACGTTTAAAATCGAAATTAATTTGTTCAATAGAAATTAATCGATGATGATATTAAGTACATGATTTGCCGTAATGCAGTAATAAATTCAAAATCTGTCTCGATAATAATATAATGTAAGAATAAACTTACCTGATGCGTCTGTCAAACCGACTTTATGTTAGTTAATGGTACTTTAATTGCCGTTGTTGCGATTCTCATACTTGAACTCAATACCGCAAATCGTCTCTATTTCCCAAAAGGAAAGATTTCCACGAATGAAATTTCGAATAGTTCTAGTAATAGTTGTCAAATTACCGAATTATTTTTCTCGATAGTGTTATCAACTGACTGAAAGGTCTCAGGATGAATTTTGTGAACTTTAAGTCGGGTCCACTTTTGGATTCATATTTTAATAATGCTCTTTATTATTATTTCCTTATAGTTAGCAGTTACTTTTATCTTCTTATACAGTGACTGTAGTTAGTATGGACTGATTTTGTATTACATTTTAAATTCAGTGTGGCCTGCAGTTTTTCAGTTTACATCACCCCTGATTTTCTCCTCATTACTAAATATAAGTTCTAGAGGAATATTAAGTGCTGTATCAATTAGTAGTTAGTGAGGAAGATCATTGTTTAACTCAGTAAATGGTTACTAATTGTGACTGTAGTGTTATTTTAAAATGCTTGTGTCTTCTTTCTGTGTCTTTTAACTCCTTGTAGAATGCATTGCACTCAGTAATTGAAATTCAATATAGCTGTAACAATTTATTGTTTTCTTTGGCATACATATTAAATAATCAATTAAATGCAATTTTTGTTATAAACTTTTTTTAGCTAAAAGAAGTGTTGTTGGTGTAGAACGTTTGTGTCACTTAAATTAGTCACCCCAAAATTATCTACTTCGGTGTTACTTTCTACTTGACTTTGTTAAGTAAGTAATTTAAGTTGTAATATAGACCTTTATTTTAAATTATACGCACATCTAATCCAACATGGAGGGAGTCCATTCCACATCCCAAGTATCATGCCTGTTCATCTGAAGCCTATGACAGATATGAACATATATGAGCATATCGTTTTCTAGTAGTCTCTTATTGGTATATCTGTTGAAACATATTTGATTATTTGCATGACATGTGCATCACGTTCCCTTTGGTTCTTCTGAATCAAAGAATTCACTCTTAAAGGTGGTAAAAAGATCTTTGTTTTCCAGGACAATGTAAGTATCGCGTGTATCGTTTTTTGTTCCTATTTTTTGGATTTAATTCCGTAATAGGAATTAATTTGTGTTTCCATTGTCGATGATTTGACATCAACTATTTACAGTATTTCTCTGGTATCCTTTTGTTTACCAGTAAATCGAGTCACATGAATAACAGTAGTGTAGTCGGTTTATTGCTAAGTGCCTTTGCAAAGCGTAGTCATGTCGACTGGAAGTCGATATCACATCGAATGATCACAGTAGGTGATATTAATAATACTGGAGAACTATTAGCGAAAATGTGCAGTAATCGTAATCTTGTAATTTGTTATACTATATTTGCGCATAAAAGAATACACAAACAAACTTAAATTTCACCGGACGGGCTAACCAGAAATCAAATAGTTCTCATAATTAGGAGATGGAGAAATTTTCTGTTAGACGTTCATAGTTAATTAGGCGCGGATGTTTTCAGTGATCATTACTTGATTACTGGACAGATAAAATTGAAACATTAAAGTTGCGCATTTGTAAAACAAATTGTTTATCAGCATTATTGTATGACTGCCAATTTGGAAGGTGACAAATAAAATCGTGTCACAAATTCAAGTTTTCGTCAATAGATCAGGCGCATACTAAAAATTTTCTATCCAAATACATTATCAAACGAGAATTTGTGGAGTATGGCAAATCTGGAGCCGATGAACAGAATTGTGAACAAAAGAAAGTGGAATTGGATCGGCCAGTTGGTGATATTGCAAAATACGCACTTGATTCGAATCCGCTGAGCTTTTTGTGAGCTACTGAATAGTTCCGAAGTTCAAGGAGGATCAGGATCGTGGTGAAATCACATCCGCATTAGAACACATAATGAGGGGTAAAGTCAGCCAGCACCCATGTGGAAAGAGTTGTTGATAATTAAACAGCCATAAAAGAGTGACTTGAATGTTTTCGAGAACTGGCGTGGTATCACCTTACTAAACTGGATGAAGAAGATTGTATAGGTATTATCTTCTACGAATTAGTCTAGTATTACAACCGGGCATTCAGGAACATGCAGGTTGCAGGGATGGTAGGTCTTGCACATACCATATTAATAGTTTAAGGAATATTGTTGTATACTGTCAACACTCACGTGTTGAGTAAGGGTCGAGATGTTAATGATTTCCTAGCCAACGAAAACTATTTTATTGAGTGAAATACACACACTTAATAGACTTCAGCAATAGTTGAATACTTCTGTTGAGTTGTGCGTAAATACTTTATTACCTAGTTAGCTGAAATATTATATTATTCAGATATTTATTTTGCAAAATTATGTTAAGTCTATGTTTGTGAATGTCGAGTGACCGACAGTCATCGAGGTTACTTAACCCATCTTTGAGAAAATTCAATGAGGTCGCTGATCATAAATGAGGTTCAGCAAATGGGAAGATGTAGTACTTTCGTGAACTCCTGAATAGAGTTTTGCATTGCGGAAGGCTTGCTGATATGATGCACATTATGCAAAATGTGAGTTATAATTAAGGTACTGAACAGATATCCGATGATGTCTAACCGGTCTACCCGAACACCGCAAAATGAGTCAGACATGTAAATGAAAGTAGAACGACATGTAAAATACAGCTCACAAGTCGGTCATAAGATCAATGTTTCAAATACAAAACTTAAATTGATACGTCGAGGAGAAATCCACTTGCGGTCAATAGATAAGGTAGAGGATTTCTACTATTTGGAAAGTTTTTTGCCAATTAATGAATGTATAATTAAAACTAATTGGACATCGGTATTTTCTAGCCGAATACGATATTAAAGGAGAATTTGTTGAGACTGGCTGATCTGGATGACTAGAATTAAAAAATACGCAATTGACTATAGTATCTCCAGTGTAATAAAATAGCATCAATACAAAATGCTCTAAAAACTAAACTAATATTACTATTTTAAAATATTACTTTCTGCTC
>JANSTX010055406.1:0-10214 GCA_027564355.1 Penthetria funebris
TATATGAGCATATGCAATTCATGAACAACCGCCATAGTTTACGATTTCTAGTCAGCAATTTTAACTGTATTTCGCAACTTGGCACTGGTGTCAGCATCTTTAATAACCATCCTTCACCACATTATTTTTCTCCAGCTAGATCTTCAATTAACATTCATTTCTCAAGCAATTTCAACTAACAATCGTATCTGCTTACGTCAAATGCATTATTAAGTCTTCGACGATGCAAGTTTTTACTCTGCGAGTCAGTTACGATAATTGAAATGCCGACATCATTCATATCACGTTTAAGATTGTCGAAAGCTTGTTTAAAGTCAAGAATAATACCACATAATATATGGTGCTCGCTATTCGATCAATTGGTCAACAATAATTCAGAATCTTAGGATATTTGTGTAACCGGTGTTCTCTCAAATGAACTATAAAAAACCCTGAACAATGGGCCGTTATAGTATATTTTAAACTTTTCATTTGCTGTGTCGTATAAGAGATCAAACAGCAATTACAGGATTGAATTGTACGTAAACAACTCAACTTTTAACATTCCATGCTAATCCACACTGTGGATATTGTGAATGTTAATTAACCATTTCTTTCCCAATAATATTCGCGACTCAATCTCTATCTATCATAGTTCATATTTCACCCGCAAAACATATTTGAAACATTACGATCAATTTGTTGACGACTTCAATTGGGTATAGTATTGATCGTGGACAATGATGATCATGATCTGTGGTCTATATTGTGATTCACAATGTAAAGTTTTGCATTGCGGAAATCATCATTAGTGTTCATATTCATCTTGAACAAAGTTATTTGGGGGAAAACACTGAATGTGATTGTCAACCGCAATGGGAAAACGATCGAGCATACACTAAGGTGATCTGTCAGTAATTATTACACAAAGTGAAGAAAACCCGTCATTAAATAGTATAGTACTAATCATAAGGACCGAAGGGAATGTCCTGGTCATTGATCGTGTTCGTTGACGCATTATACTACCTACTTTAATGGACAGATATTTACAAATAAGTAAATAAAATAGACGTGGGTTTTATCTCGCACTGCTAAAATACTTAATTGCATGAAAAACGGATCGGATAAGAATACGATGACGATGACGATGACGATTAACAGGAAAATTAGAACAATTCTTGAGTCGACAAAATTGGTGCAGGTGGCTCAATAATTGAAGATGTACAAACTATAGATATTCTTGGATTGAGCGAGATTTGATAAAATGAAAATGGAGAAAGGACTAGCTGATAGGTGAAATGATTTAGTTTTCCGGAAACCGGTTCACATGGATCACAGTAGTGTAGTAGGTTTATTGCTAAGTGTCTCTGAAATTCGTAGTCTTGACGACTGGAAACCGATATCAGATCGAATAATCACGGCAAGATTCAAGAGAAGTGTTAAATTTGTAAGAATAGTTCAAATTTACGCACCTACAGAGCAGGCATCATCTGCTTTATACTCAACTTGCACACTGCCTTGTTGAAGTGTGACGCGAATGCAAAGTTTGGCTTGAACAACATGGGATGGGAGTATATTCTGGATACAGAGTAGGTAAATAGAGAACTTTTTGCGGAAATATAATAATAACCTTGTGATTGGTGGTATTATATTTACGCACAAAAGAATACAAAGAAACTTGGATTTTATCAGACAGGCGTACCAGAACTCAAATAATACAAAATGGAGAAATTTTGTAAGAAGCTCGTTACTATTGAGGCGCGCCGATGTTTTATTGACCACTACTTGATTATTGAGCAGATAAAATTTAAACTTATGGCAGGCGTAAGGAGACTGCTGGACGAATAAACGCCGTAATGACGAGGTAAGATAACGGTTCGCAAATGATTTGGCGAACCAATTATAGTATGTGATGGTGTTCGACGAGACTAGAACACAGTCGCAGATATATTGATATAAGCCGGTGAAAATGTTTTGTGTTTTATTAATTACGAATGGAAGGAAATGAATTAGTGATGTTACATAGGATCTAATAATGAGAAGAACAAACACCAAGAATGCGATGAGCAACAGCAATACAACAGACCAACAGAATATGCGTACACCATATAGACAACTGGACAAAGATTCTTTGATAATATTGCAGCTCGGGCATAACTAGCTGCAAATTGAAATTATATGAGCCAGACTCACCAGGCAAACTAAATGAACGGTGCTTTATATCTGAACATCCATTTGAATCTAAATATGCTTCAAAAACGAATCTAATAAAAATTGGCACGTCTTTCACTTGCAGCCAGAAATAATAGATAAAGGATTTTCAATATTTGGTAAGTTTCTTGCCAATTGATGCCAATCAGATGTATTCTATATACAAACAGCTCGCCAAATGTTTGGTATGCTGAATAGAATCTTTCGGTCGTCACAAATTACAAACAGTTGCACATTTTTAACACAGATTGTTATCGGTACTTTTGTATGGCTAATACTAAAAATTTGACAAAAACGATATCAAATGAGAATTTATATGGACTGGCAGATCTGGTTGCGATGAACAAAATTGTCAGCCGAAGAAGGTGGACTTGGATCGACCATACACTAGGGCGACCGGCCTTTGATATTGCAAAATACGCACTTGACTGGAATCTGCAGAATATTAGAAGTGCCGGTCGTTCAACAATTACGCGGGAACGAACCGCCATTAAGGAGACTAGTACCAGTGGAACGATACGATGTGAAGTGAAGGAGATGTAGTGAAGCGAAGGCGCTAGACACAGATCGTGAATAATGGCGGTTTTTCGTTGACGCCCTATGCTCTCGTGTGGAGTGAAGGCCGAAATTAAACTCCACAAATTATAAATCCCGGACCACATATAGTTTGCAACTAAATTAAGTATAGAATGGGCTGTATTGATTTTATAAGCAAAAAATTAATTTTATACTTTAACATATTATAGATGTGTGATCTTCTGTATTGATTACCGAACATATTAAAAGGAATGCCATTCATGATGAATGGAATGAACGACTGAATGGGTGAATGGATTGAAAACATAAATACAGATGTTTTCCATGGGTAATTGCTGTTTTCCATTTTCCATCATTTTTCTTCTACATGTGAAAATGTAAGTCAATTTTCATAAGGGTTTTTTCATTGTTTTAAATCTTCCCCCTTTATATAAAAGGAAACACCTTGTAACAGCATATGTATATGTATTATTTTCCCCTATTTAGACTACAAACGAATTATTATAAAAATAAAAAATATGTACAACAAAATATAGGAAAAATGGAAGGTTTTCAATTTAAATGAAACACTTTACCTTTATTATAAAATCATTTCCTTTTCATTTAAAGTGTTTGTCAGCAAGGATTTCTGTTTATTTATATATGCAAAATACTGTATTGTTTCGAGGATGACTAACTATAGATATACAGACAAAATTTGAAGTAGCTGTGAGGCAACAGATTTAATTTAAAATGTATATTTTGTACTGAAGTATTCTACAGCGGAATTGTTCAAAATGAAAGAATTCAAATGTAAAGTAAAGTTAACGACCATCACATTTTCGTTGAAGTCGTTTTACCAGAATTGATGCTCCATCAAAACCACTAAACACTTCACATTACTTTACATTTGGTTTTTTTGTCATTAAAATGAAATTCTTTTATAATCAAAGTGAAACCAAAACTTGCCATTTATTACTTTTATTTCAAAAATTAAATCAAAATTCTTCTATTTAATGTCAAATTTTTCCATTTTCGTATAATGTCAGAGTGGCCATAACTAATTGTTTCCGGTGCATTCACTAAGGTTAATGTCCATCCGGACACTTGTTGTGGTGTCCGGTCTTAGTGGTGGACTCATGAATGTGCTCTCTTGGCTTGGCCAATGTCGGTATCGAAACTTAATTAATTAAAATTAAATTCTACCATTTCGAAAAATGTACTATCGTGGGTTTAATCCATATAAATTTTAATATAGTACTTGGCAGAATATTTAATAACGGTCACACTGTCCAGTTGGAATTAGGAGACCGAATAGTGTTAAATGTATATAGGTAAGGTAATGCCAATTCTAGGGTTGGTTCGGATAACATACGTTGATATTAAGTTATGTGGTGCACCTGGAATATGCGGAATGAACGAGAATAGAGAACTTTCTATAGGAAAGTTTTGGCCCGCAGTTATGGTTAGAGGTATTATATTTGCACATAAATGATACACAACGAAACCTGGATTTCAGTAAAGTGAAAGTAAATAAATTCTCGGATAGACTTATAAAAATCGCGGATGTTTAAAGTAAATAATATTTGATAATTAAAAAGATTGTATTTGTCATTATAGTACTGGTCTAGCAAATCAGAGAACTTCGGCTTGAATTCGTTTCGCGTTGAATATTTGTCAATTCACAACTTTGAAATAAGAACTATTGAATTTGCATTTTCAATGAACCGCAATAGCAACAAAGCGAGAAATGGTAGGCTATCATCTTGTTAAAAAACATGATTAATGAAATGCAAGAAGTTATTGGACTCTTCACGCAGAGTTACCAAAAGTGCAGCTTGGCAAATAGCTACCAGTTCGGCTTGAAAAACTTAATAGTTTTAAAGGGAATCTGTACGATTCAGTTATATTCCATATTTCGGAGTAAACACCCCGACATCGTCCCTGAGGACATCTTACCGTAAAAATAGGCATCACATCCGATGATACCATAATAGTGTCCCTATCCCAGTCGTCTCGTTTTGTTATTAAAAAATCGATCAAAATCTATTTAGAACTTGATAATCGGTGTCAACATTAGTAAGAGACTCATCCCGAATACAAGGTGTGAACAACCCAAAACGCTCTCCACCAGACCGATTTCATCGTATCGCATTACTGGTAGCAGCATACTTATACAATAAATGTCTAAAGACAGTAATTCTAACATGACTTCAATCGCTGCTGTAGGTATGGTGTATAATGCATCAGTTATACCCAGATTTTACTGACAGAAATATCTTATCAACAGAAATAGCTGAATACATGCGTATCTTATGAACAAAGAATGTAAAAAATGTTGCTTCGACAACAAGACCTATTGTTGAAATTTATTACTTTAAGTCTCATTGCACAGTAACAAAGTTTTATTATAAACGAATTGACGAACATTATCGAGTTAATTAAGTGTTTAATGGATGTAGAGACAGATGTGTGCGAGACAACCTTATTTTTGAAATATGACAATGTCCCAATTCTAAATAGATACACATGATTTTAAAATTCTAATATTGAAAATATTCTCATCTGTTATTTCTTATTACTTAAATTCAATATTGAAATGTATTCTTTGTATTGTCATACGACTTACCTGCAAAGATCTGTCTTCTTTAACAAAATTGGATTTTTTTTTCATATTGTACAATACGCTTTTTTCCTTCCAAGCAACCCTAACCCTTTTGCCATGATTCCATTTATAATAGATGATGAAATTATCAACAGCCTATTTTCAAGCCCTGAAGTGACACTTCGGTGAAAGTAATCATTTTCAAATAGGATGTTTGTGAGCGATAAATACAAACATATATATATATATATTAGTATATATGCTTTAAACTAAGTACAAACCTTCAATTCATGAGAATGACTGCCACAATTTACAATTCAAGTACGTATTCATTCTAGAATATATTTTGCAGATTGTCGACGATTACTTTATTGGTTTTATTTTACATTTTACAGAAATCGATGTTTATGCATAAGACTTTTTCTTGATATTGTGATTCCGTACAGTAAGTATACACACAGTACACCAATTTATACCATTAATAAATCAGGAGACATACGAATATATAATCAGTGGATTCGATATACTCGAATAGTAAAAGTTTTATATATGCAAATACACACCCTATACAATGAAGTATTGTATTATGTACAATATTAAATCAACTTTAATTGTATTATAGTGAATTGTAGCTGATCATTGAGATTATATTATAGTATATACAGTAGAGTGTGGAGCTCTACATTGTCATGGCATAGACCGGGTTTCAAATCAAGGAAAAAACCTCTGTAAATTTTTACCGAGCCAGACATTTGTCGCTGAGGAACTGAAGATGTTCATTGTTCAGATTAAATATTTCACTGTCGGACGAATGTATTAGCCGACTAACATCAAAGTTATTCAACCCATCTTTAACATTGCTTCGTTTAACTTACAAAGTTTCAAGTTTTATTAATTTATTTCTAAACATGTAGGATGGTAAATTGAAACGATTAGTCCAAATAAGTTTCAAACAAAATAATACAGATCGTTCTTGTATCGATTCAATTCTACAATTATGAAGTTGGTAGGAAGATGCTCAGGCAATGCATGCATACTCTAAGATTAATTTGACAAAGGCACAATATACACTTTTGAGTGCATAAGAACAAAAAAATTCGGCACAACTTCGTTTAACGAAACCCAATATCGCGTATGATTTAGATGTTATGTAATCAATATGTGTGTTGGGGAAGATTTTGGTATCAAACCACACACCGAGATCACGCACGCAATTCTTTGCATGTCAATGATTAATCCTCAATATAGTAATCCACTAAAATTGAGTTACGTTTTCTGTGAAATGTCCATGTAAAACATTTAGAATAATCTAAAGCTATAGGTGTTTATCCTTACACCATTTACTTAATTGGTTTAAGTCATCTTGAAATTGTACCACGCCATTTAAATTAGATACGACACAATACAATTTTTTGGTCGTCAGCATACATTAAACACTACAGTAACGAAGAACATTTACAATGTCATTAATAAATAAAATCAACAAAAGTGGGTCGAGGTGACGTCCCTTGTGGTACACCTGATTGAACAATAAAAGACCTTGATTGACAATTACCATCGTTGACATATTGATGTCTATCTGTAAGATATGATTGAATCCAATTTAACATTGATGAGTGTATACCAGTTGTTCTCAGTTTGTTAATTAACAATCGATGTGAACTCTGTCGAATGTCCTACTAAAATCAGTACATAAATGTTGTTAAACTTCGTAATGAACATCACCCATCTTGACCTTAACTCCACGCGGGATCGCAGCCATACAATAATACTGATAAACAATTTGTTTTAAAAATGCTCAACATTTCGATTTTGTGAAATTTGTGACGACTGCCAGACTCTAATCAGCATACCACCATCAATTGTCCAAAAACTTCCTAAATATTGGAAGCCCTCTACTTCATCTATTTCTTCATCGTTGAATGCAAGTGAAAAACTCCTCGATACATACCAAACTTCATTAGTTTCGTCTTTGAAACATTGATCTTATTGAACTACTTGTGAGCTATATTTCACAAGCCATTTTAATTTCATCTCCATATCCGACTCAAATTTCATCAGAAAGATTTAAAAGTGGACCGGTCAGAACCCATCTGATACCATGCGGTTCAGAGGAACAATTATTCATCCATTTACACCCGAATGTACATACTATCGAATGCCTGTTTGAATTCGACTTATAACATATACAATAACGTTTGTTATTCAATCGAGTGGTCAACCATAATTCGTAATGTATTGATATGGTCTGTTTAAGACCTACCTGATTGCAAAACTGAACTGTACCTATATTGTGCACGATAATATCTATAACTTTGTTTATCGTTTTCAGCAACGTGAGATCACGTTTTGTAATAAGGAAGCGAAACTACGTTCACAAGCGTTTAATTTATGACAGCGAACGACAAGACTGGTACACATTCTATTGTGCAATAAGACAAGTTGATGGGAATATTTAGCAATGCGATGGACCAACAGAATCTTGGGACACAATATGGTCTTGGTTAAAGTGATCTACGTGTTTTTTTTAAAAACATTGCTGTTCGGGCACAAATTGAAACGATATGAAGTAAACTTACGAGTCACATTCGTCAAGCAAGCAACTTTACCGAATAACGCTTTATAATAGAATAATTTAATCTGGGGACGGTTTGCTGATCACAAATGTGGTGAGCAATAGAAAGATGAAGTGAATACCGTAACGGGTCCTGTGTAGAAAAAAATCAATTGACCTAAACGATTCTGTTTCAAATCGTGCTAAAACTAAATCTGCATTACACTTAAACGGCAAGTAAGGTAGTTAATTAAAGATGCTGGACAGATATCGTGATTAATGTCGATTTATCGTTGACGGATTATGAAGTATACATCCAGATGATGAGATTAATATCATAATTGCAATTTTATCCATGAAATGGGTGAAAATATGCATACTTCTCTACTGCGGTAAGATAACGCAAACACTTAATCAGAAATTCAACTCGTCAGACTGATTAATATTAAAGTAACATCGTAATATTTCAATATATACATATGGACTTTTTTTTATCTATACTTTTTCTAACATTGGTTGGGAATAACATGTCAATTCCGAATAAGATTTAGTTACACTATTACATATTTATATAAAATTATTACAATCATCATGAACGTAACTCTGTAGACCTTTTAGATCGTTAACAAAAAAATTGCAATAACAAGGCTATTAAGGACAGAAATTTGAATAACTGACAGTAGTAAAAAAGCTGTAACTTCCAACTACAAGAAGCACATAAAACATAGTATTATATAGTTTATTACACTGCATAAAAGAAACTTTTATACCATCAATAATAGAAAAACTGTATCGTCTCCGAAATGGGATTACATATTTTGCTTCACAATTTAGCAAGGGAAAAAATTAAACTATCAATATATGAAATATGTTTCACAGAACAAAAAATCGCATGTATCAAATTCAAGCTTTACCAGTAATTTCAATAAATATATAGTTAAGGTTTCACTATACATAATGTACGTAGAACATGTCTTTAAGTAATGTTTGTTTATGAATCCCCTAGGTTGGTGGTTTTGTGTAATAAAGTCTATGTATTTGAAAATTTCAAAGTAACTATCAGTACCATTTTAACTATAGTGAATTTATAAAGTTATATATTTTAAAATGGGTTCATAGATGGTTTGTATAATGTCATAAACTTGAATATGCTCATATACATTATGATACTGCAAAAGAACCCTCATATAGGAAAAATATTAAACTCAAGTAGTTTTAATAAAACATACATCGTATACGAAAATTGCATACGTAAAAAATAAGATATTTTGAGATTATCACAATGATGTAAATGACTATAGATTGTGTATTAACTAATAAATATAATTTATCATCATCACCATCATCATTATCATCATCATTTTGATTCACAAATATCATAAATGATATTCACACATATGCTAAAAATTAATATTCACAACGTGACTCAAAGTATATTAAATATTAAAGGGTAACTTCATAAGATAAATCATGCAAATATAAAAAATTAGGTGACATAAACTTTGATCACATTTATGGCATTTAATAAATTCAACAATCCATAATGAATAATAACTTCTAACCACCAAATTGTATTTACACGAAATTTTAAAAACATAGTGCACTACAATGATGAATGATGATGCACTGTACTGAGTGTACTCTGACACGTTATTTTTGGTCGACCAGGTTTTCTATTACCATAAGGATTCCATTCAAGCGCATATCTTGCGCTCGACTGAAATCAATAATTACTATATATACTGAGTGTACTCTGACACGTTATTTTTGGTCGACCAGGTTTTCTATTACCATAAGGATTCCATTCAAGCGCATATCTTGCGCTCGACTGAAATCAATAATAAATAATTCCAATTTTGATGCACAGAATCTATACTGCAAAGCAGGAGATTATAAAGTGACGAGAACTTTTGAAACTGGCAGATCTGGAGGCGATGAAAAAAATTATCAACTGAAGAAAGTGGAATTGGATCGGTCATACTCTGAGGCAAAAATGTGGTGTAATAGAAGACTCGGTCATCTAAAAACAAAGTATAAGAACAGTCATTAAAAAGAATCGATAATATAAAGTAAAGTCCGAATTTAAAGAACATATGTTAGACCGATTCTAACAAATATACGGTCGACACCCGGGCTGATTTATCCAGAGTAAAGAAAAATGTGAGAACAATAGAACTGAAGATTTGATGAACTATACATGGTTATTCAATCAGGAAAATCATCATATATGATGTTCTTCTTCTTCTTCTTCTTTCGTTAGGTCATGGACCTGTGTTTTTCTAGGACTTTTTATTTTCTATTAATTTTGAGATTTGGATGTCCAACTTTCTCGCCATCTCTTCGGAGGCC